>JAQISU010000566.1:0-142032 GCA_029339505.1 Unio delphinus
TTGCTGGCCGGCGAGATCCGCAGCGCCTTCTCGATGACCGAGCCCGCGGTCGCCAGCAGCGACGCCCGCAACATCCAGACGGCCATCGTGCGCGACGGCGCCGACTACGTGATCAACGGCCGCAAATGGTGGACCTCGGGGGCGTCGGACCCGCGCTGCAAGATCCTGATCGTGATGGGCCGCACCAACCCCGAGGCGGCCAGCCACCAGCAGCAGTCGATGGTCCTGGTGCCGATGGACACCCCAGGTGTGACGGTGGTGCGCTCGACCCCGGTGTTCGGCTGGCAGGACCAGCACGGGCACTGCGAAATCATCTATGACAACGTTCGTGTTCCGGCCACCAACCTGCTCGGCGAGGAGGGTGGCGGCTTCGCGATCGCCCAGGCCCGGCTCGGACCGGGCCGCATCCACCACTGCATGCGCGCGCTCGGCGGGGCCGAACGTGCCCTGGCCCTGATGGTGCACCGGGCGAATAACCGGATCGCGTTCGGCCGCCCGCTGGCCGATCAGGGTCTGGTGCAGCAGGCAATTGCCAAGTCCCGCAACGAAATCGACCAGGCCAGGCTGCTGTGCGAGAAGGCGGCCTGGACGATCGACCAGCACGGCAACAAGGCCGCCCATCTGCTGGTCTCACAGATCAAAGCCGTTGCGCCGCAGGTGGCCTGCGACGTGATCGACCGCGCGATCCAGGTGCACGGGGCCGCCGGCGTCAGCGACGACAACGGTGCTCGCCCGCCTCTACGGCTGGCACCGCGCCATGCGGATCTTCGACGGGCCCGACGAGGTGCACATGCGGACCGTCGCGCGCACCGAGCTCGGCCGCGAGCAGTCCACCTTCGCCGCGGCAGTCACCGAGCATGACTAGCGCCGTGCGAGAGTTGTCGGGCGGATGGAACTTTCGCGATGTCGCCGACGGCGCGCCCGCGCTGCGGCCGGGGCGGCTCTTCCGGTCCGGCGAGCTGAGCCGGCTCGACGACGATGGCCGCGAAACACTGCGCCAGCTCGGAATCACCGACGTCGCGGACCTGAGGGCCAGGCGCGAGGTCGCTCGCCGCGGCCCGGGATTGGTGCCCGACGGCATCGAGATCCACCTGCTGCCACTGCCCGATCTCGGTGACGAGGAGCCGAGCGACGGCGATGCGCCGCACGAAACCGCGTTTCGGCGGCTGTTCGAGGGCGACCCCAACCAGACCGACGAGGAACTCAACGCGGCCGCCGTCCGTCACATGGTCGGCGAATACCAGTTGTTCCCGACCCGCAACGGAGCGCAACGCGCTGTGCGGCAGGTCTTTTCGCTACTGGGAGACGGACGTCCGGTGCTCACCCACTGCTTTGCGGGAAAGGATCGCACCGGCTTCGTGATCGCCACGGTGCTCGAGGCGATCGGCATCGACCGCGACACCATCGTCGCCGACTACCTGCGCAGCAACGCCGCGGTCCCGCAACTGCGGGACCACATTTACGAGATGATCCAGAAGCGCGACGACGTCGAGCTCACCCCGGAGGTCGTCACGTTCACCAAGGCCCGGCTCGCCGACGGAGTCCTCGGCGTGCGCCCGGAATACCTGGACGCCGCGCGTAAGGCGATCGACGAACAATTCGGATCCCTGGACGCGTACCTGCGCGACGCGGGGATCGGCGAATCGGACGTGGACCGGCTGCGTAGCGAGCTGCTCGCCTAATCCCCCGGGACCTCGATCAGGGGCTTCACCAGGGTGAACTGGTTGAGATCGGTGTAGCCCTTGCGGAAGAGATTCGCGCAGCCGGTCAGGTAGCGCATGTAGGTGTCGTAGACCTCTTCGGACTGAATCGCGATGGCCTCGTCTTTATGTGCTGAGAGGTTCGCGGCCCAGACATCCAAAGTCTTTGCGTAATGCCGCTGCAGCGATTGGCGACGCTTCAGCTTGAAGCCGGCCTTCGCCGAGAATTGCTTCACCATATCGATGGTCGGCAGATAGCCGCCGGGGAAGATCACGGTCTTCATGAAGTCGCTGAACTCGACGATCGCCGGGGTCAGTGGCAAGCCCGACGTGATGATTTCCCGCTCCGAGAGAACGGTGATGGTGTGCAGCAGGAACGTGCCACCGGCCGGCAACAGCTCATAGGCCCGCTCGAAGAAGGCGGTGTAACGGTCGTAGCCGACATGCTCGAGCGGGCCGATCGCCACGATCCGGTCCACCGGCTCGTGAAAGCGCTCCCAGCCCTCGAGCAGCGCCCGCTTGGAACGCGGGCTGTCCAGTTCGTCGAGCGTCTGCTGCGCGTAGGCGGCCTGGTTCTTGGACAGCGTCAAGCCGACGACATTGACGTCGTACTTCTCGATGGCTCGCAGCATGGCGGCGCCCCAGCCGCAGCCGAGGTCCAGCAGCGTCATGCCCGGCTGCAAGCCCAGCTTGCCAAGGGAGAGGTCGATCTTGGCGATCTGCGCTTGTTCCAGCGTCATGTCGTCGCCGCCAAGCCAGTAGGCGCACGTGTACATCTGGATGCGGTCGAGGAACAGGCGGAAGAAGTCGTCCGAGAGGTCGTAGTGCGCCTGTACATCCTCGAAATGAGGCGTCAGCCCGTCTGCCGTGTTCGTCCCGTCGGCCATGCTCGTGCTGCCTTTCCCTGGACCTCGCCGGCGTGATGTGCCAGGCAGGACGTCGGGTGGTCCAGTCGCTGTGCGGCTCGGATCCACTGTAAGGCGAATCCGGTGGCAGCGCCTCGTCGAAGGGCAGCAGGCTACTGGCGTTGTAGTCAGCCCAGTTTGAAGTTGGCCTGCTTCGCGGCGGACAGATCGGTGATCTGATCCCACTGCGCGGCGACATCGTCGACCGTCGGCGGCGTGTCGAAGGTGATGCCGTCGTTCTGGAACAGCGCGACGCGCTGCACCTTGCCACCACCGACACGAAAACCGAAGCGCTGTTGGGGTTTTCCTCGGTGCACAGATAGGACACCACCGGGGGCGACGTACTCCGGGGTGAGCTTCTCGAGCACCTCGGGCGGCAGGATGTCCGCGTCATGCGGGTCGCCGCGATCGGGGCGACGGCGTTGGCGTGGATGTTGTACTTGGCCCCCTCCAGCGCCAGGCTGTTGATCAGGCCGACCAGCCCGAGCTTGGCCGCGCCGTAGTTGGTTTGGCCGAAGTTGCCGAACAGCCCGCTGGTGGAGGTGGCGACGACCACCCGGCCGTAGCTCTGCTCGCGGAAGTGCGGCCACGCGGCCCGGATCACGTTGTAGCCGCCGTACAGGTGCACCTTGGCACGGAGTCCCAGTTCTCGTACGACATCTTGTGGAAGGTGCCGTCGCGCAGGATGCCGGCGTTGCTCACGACGCCGTCGATCTTGCCGAACTCGTCGATCGCCGTCTTGATGATGTTCTCGGCGCCCTCGGGCTCGGCCACGCTGTCGTAGTTGGCCGCGGCCCGGCCACCGGCGTCCTTGATCTCCTTGACGACCTCGTCGGCCATGTTGTGGCCGGCACCCGTGCCGTCGCGGGCTCCGCCGAGGTCATTGACGATGACGCTGGCGCCCTCCTTGGCCAGGGTGAGCGCGTAGTCGCGCCCCAGTCCTCCGCCGGCTCCGGTGACGACGATGACGCGATTCCTGCACTCCGGGCATCAGGTTCCTCTCTGCAATTGACAACGGTCGTGGACGACCCCCGAGCTAGTGTGTCAAAACAGCTTGCGGGCCATCTTCAGGGCCCGGTCGGTGTACGGCGGGTAGGTGAAGCTGGAGAGGTCGGGGCGGGTCGGTTTGGTCAGCACCGACTTGCGGTGGCTGAACTCCTCGAAGCCCCACTTGCCGTGGTAGGCACCCATTCCCGATGCGCCGACGCCGCCGAACGGCAGCTTGGCCGTCGACACCTGGAAGGCCATGTGGTTGACCAGCATGCCGCCGGCGGGAACTTCCTGGATCACCTTCTCGCGCACCTCGCGTGACTTGGTGAACAGGTACGCCGACAAACGGCTTGGGCCGCGCGTTGACGAAACGTATTGCGTCGTCCCAGGGATTGGACGGTGATCACCGGCAGCAGCGGTCCGAAGATCTCGTTGGTCATCAGCGGGCCGTCCACGTCGGGATCGACGACGACGGTCGGTTCGATGCGCAGGGTCGACGGGTCGCAGCCACCGCCGACGGTGGTCTTGCCGCCCGAGTCCTTGAGATAACCGCTGAGCCGGTCGAACTGGCGCTGATTGGCCACCCGCATGCCGGTCGGGCCCTCCGAGCGGAACTTCGTGATGGCAGCGCCGATCTTGCTGACGAGTTCGTCGCGGATCGTCGCGTCGGCCAGCACGTAGTCCGGCGCGACGCAGGTCTGCCCACCGTTGAGGACCTTGATCCAGGCGATCCGCTTGGCCCGCGACGTCCACGTCGGCGTCAGCCGCGACGATCACCGGGCTCTTGCCGCCGAGTTCGAGCGTGCACGGGGTCAGGTGCGGCGCCGCGCCCTCGTAGACCTTGCGGCCGATCTCGGTGCCGCCGGTGAACATCACCCGGTCCAGGCCCTGCGCGATCAGCTCCTGGCTCGCCGAGCCGTCGCCTTCGATCACCGCGATCGCATCGTTGTCGAGGTAGCGCGGGACCAGGTCGGCCATCACCCGCGACGACGCGGCCGCGATTTCCGAGGGCTTGAGCACCACGGCATTTCCGGCGGCGATCGCGCCGACCGCCGGCCCCCAGCGTCAGGTAGAACGGGTAATTCCAGGCGCCGATGATCAGCACGGTGCCGTAAGGCTCGTACTGGATCCAGCCGCGACCGGGCAGCTGCGCCGCTTCGAGCAGCGCGTACTTGCGGCGCATCCACTTGCGCACCTTCTTGGCGGCGTACTTCGCTTCGCCGACGGTGCCGGCGACGTCGCCGATGAACGCCTCGAACGGGTGGCGGTCCAGGTCTTCGGCGAGCGCGGCGTTGATCGCCGTCTCGTTCTCTTCCATCAGCCGCGCCAGCGCCAGCAGCTGGCGCTTGCGCCACTCCACGTCGCGGGTGCGCCCGGTGGCGAAGGTCTGGCGCAGCCGGGCCACCGTCGCAGGGATATCGGCTGGTCGAGCCGCTTCCGGCGTGGACGAAGCCCCGTTGGTGGACTCGGACGTATTGCGGGCAACCGATTCGGTAGTCATCGCTGTCTTCCCCTCTCGCACCTTCCCGGAGATGCCCACAACTGTGCGCGCGGACACATACGGGCGACAAGGGCGATCCTAACCATCCAGTCGGTTGGGAAGTAAAGACGCTTCGGATTGCGACAGCGGCGCTGGTCAGTTACTTGACGCAGGGAACACTGGTTGCCGTCATCTGGCTGAGGTCGGTCGGCGCGGGAGCCTTATCGCCGCTGCCCGTCGCGGCCACGGTGTTCACCTGCCCGGACTGCTGGGTCTCGACCGCGACACCCGGATGGGCGAGGTAGTCGCCCGCGGGAAACTGCTTTCCCACCGTGAGCCGGACGGTTCCGGGTGCGACGGCGCTGTTCGCGGTCGCCGGGATGTGCAGCTGGTCGGCCAACGCCTGAGCGCCTTGGTCGGCTCCTTGGCCGTATTCGATGAGGCTGTCGTCGGCCGGGGCCGCGGCGGTTGTCGCGCTGCCCTCGGGTGTAGCCGCGGGCGGCGAAGGCCTCCTCGATCGCGCCGGCCAGGCCGTCGCGCGGCGTGGCGTTGACAACGTCGAGAATCACCGGTTGGGGCCAACGGCGGCGCCGACGGGGTGGTCGGCGAGGTGGAATCGAGCGCGGCCGGTGCATCGGAGTAGAAGCGCTCCGTGAACGATGCGCCGGATCGTTGGCAGGTCGACGAGGTTGATGTCGGACCCGTTCGGATCCTTGCCGAAGCCTGAGATGGGCAGGGTGTAGAGCGACAGTGGCCGGCCGCTGAGCTGCGACGCCCGCGAGGCGAGGTCCATCAGATTCAGCCCGGAGTCGACGGCGACGTTGTCCTGGGCGACCTGAAGTATTTTTCGCAGCCCGCTCAGGCTCGATAGCGCGCCGCCGTTGCGCGCGGCATTGACCAGCGAGACCAGGAATGCCTGCTGTCGTCGGGTCCGGTCGAAATCGGTGAAGGAGCCGTCTTCTTCGTCGCGTCGCTGCCGCACGAAGGCCATCGCCTCGCCGGCGTCGATGCGCTGGACCCCTTGGTGGAAGTCCGCACCCGAATAGCTGTCCCGCGTGTCGCCGCTGAGGCACACCGTGATGGGCTCGACGGCTTTGGCGATTTGGAAGAACGCCCCGAGCGTGACCTCGACGAAGTGATCGACCGAGATGCCGAGGAAGTCGTCGAGGGCGCTGATTTCGGCCTTGCGGCCGGCTTCGCGCGCGGTCTGCTCGCGCGCCGCCAAATTGGTTGCGCCCGCCCCGTCCGAGTTGCCGGACGCTTGCGCATTCAGCGACTGCTGGTAAGCCAGTCCGTAGGCCTGTTTGATCTTGCCCACGCAGACCGACCCCGGACAGCCCGGCAGCTCCGCATAGTCGTCGCGGGGGATCGACACCGCGGTGACCGGCCCGTCGCCCTCGGAAATGTGAACGACGATCAGCACGTTCGCGTTGTAGCCACCGGAGCTCTCGTCGCCGGCGTGCAGTGCGTCGTAGACATCCTGCGGTAGTGGCCGGCCGTTCTGGTCCAGCCGGCTGTCCAGGGCCCATCAGCAGGATGTTCTGATCACCGCCCAGCGACGTCGGCGCGTTGGGCAGCGCGTGGGAGATGATGATTTTGCCCAGGGCCGTGTGGTAGCCCGTCCACCCCATACCGGTGATTGCCATGACCGACGCCGAAGCGACAGCGGCGACGAACCGACCCTTGTTCAGCACCCAACGCTGCGATTGACCGGATGCGTCGCTGCCCATAATGACTGAACATTGTTCCCGATGAGCTGGCTAAATCGCGGTAACGCAACCGCGGGCCAGCTGCCGGATCCGCTCGCGTGGTGGTCAGCCTTTGGTTGCGGTCACGAAGCTGTTCGCGGCATCTACAACCGCTCTCCGATCACAAAGTCGGAGAAGGCGTCCTTGTCGTCATCCAGCTCGACGCTGGCGACCCTGCGGCCCACCCGGTCCATCTCGTCGAGCGAGTTTTGCGCGGTGGCGCGCCACCCGTGGTGGTTGAGCCACTCCGCGACGTCCGCGCGGTTGTCGTCGCGGTACATCAGTTCGCCGACCGTCGACGCTCTGCTCGATGCCGATCTCGTCGGCCACCTTCTTGAACCGTTCCCGCATCTGCTCACGCCGCTCGTCGGAGTGCGTCGGTGCGGTTTCGGCCGAGACGCGGCTGCCCGCCGGGCTCAGCTCGCCGATCTGGGTGAACAATTTGTCCTGCGCCTCGGCGGGCAGGTACATCAGCAACCCCTCGGCCAGCCAAGCGGTGCGCTGAGCCGGGTCGAAGCCGGCGTCCCGCAGCGCGGCCGGCCAGTCTTCACGCAGGTCGATGGCCACCTCGCGACGATCGGCGGACGGCACGGCACCGCTTTCGGCCAGCGTGGAGGACTTGTACTCCAGCACCTGGGGCTGGTCGATTTCGTAGACGGTGGTGCCGGCCGGCCAGTCCAGCCGGTAGGCCCGCGAGTCCAGTCCCGACGCGAGGATCACGATCTGGCGGATCCCGGCGGCGACGGCGTCGGCGAAGTACGCGTCGAAGAAGTGCGTCCGCACCGCCTGGTAGCCGCGCATGTGGTGGATCCGGGCGGCGGACTCCTCGTCGATGGCTTCGATCTTGGCCACGACTTCCGGGTCGAGCATGGCCTCCCAGATGATCTCGGCCCCGGCGTTGTTCACTAGCAGCCGGGCGTAGGGGTCGTGGATCAGCGCGTCGGGCTGCTCGGTTTCGATGGCCCGGGCGGCGGCCACCATGACGGCGGTGCTGCCGACGCTGGTCTTGATGTCCCAGGTGTCGTCGTGTGTGCGAAGTGAACTCATCGGCGGTGCTCCAGGTCTTGTCGGGTCAGTGCGATGGTCCGTCGAAACGCGCGCGCAGCAGGCTGCTTCGCACGGCCTCGCCGGCCAGGTCTTCGGGGACCGCGCGGCCCAGGCGGGCCATCTCGTCGCGGTTGTTCACGACCGTCACCTGCCAGCCGTGGTCGGTCAGCCACTCGGCGGCATCGGTTCGGTCGGGCTCGTGGAAGATCAGCGCCTGGACGTTGACGTCCAGTCCGAGCCGATCCCGCATGCGCTGCCAGCGGTTGGTGTTGTTGCTCGCGTTCATGCCGAACACCTCGATGGCGACCTGGCTACCCGGCACGCTGAGCGCGGTGACCATCTCGAACAGCCGGTCCTGGGCATCGCTGGGCAGATACGGCAACAGGCCCTCGGCCAGCCATGCCGTCGGTTGGGTGCGGTCGAATCCGGCCGCCGTCAGCGCCGCCGGCCAATCGTCACGCAGGTCCACCGCGACCGGGCGCCGGCTGGCGGTGGGCTCGTGCGATTCCAGAGTTTTGGCTTTGTACTCCAGCACCTGGGGCTGATCGATCTCGTAGACCGCGGTCTCGGCCGGCCACTCCAGCCGGTAGGCCCGAGAGTCCAGGCCGGCGGCCAGAATCACCACCTGACGGATCCCGCCGGCGGTGGCGCCGGCGAAGTACTCATCGAAGAAGTGCGTGCGGACCGCCTGGTAGTCGATGCCGAGGCGATGCCCGCGCTGCCCCTGCGCATCGCCGTCCAGCCAGGCCACGTCGGGGTCGGCCAGCCGGGCCCAGGCCGGTCCCGCGGACGACACCAGCGTCCGGGCGAAATCGTCACGAATCAGCGGGTTCGATCCGGCGGTTTCCGCGGCGCGCGCGGCCGCGACGCCCAACGCGGTGGCGCCGACGAGCTCGGTAATGGCCCACGAATCCCCCGCGGTTCGACGCGAGGGTGGTAGCGGAGGCTGCAACGAGGAGTTGACATCAGTCATTTCCGGGCCATGTTACCCCGAAAAAGTTAGTTAGCCTATACGCTTTGTGCGGGATCTCACTCGGCCCGGACTCACACCTTGAACAGCGCGCCGTCCAGCAGCTGACCCAGCATGCCGGTCACGGCCTGCATCTCCTGATAGCTCTGGACATAGCCGGCATAGAAGCCGACGCCGCACAGCACCACCAGAAGCGTCTCGATCAGCGCATGCGCGTTGAAGGCGACGGCGAACTCCCCCTGCTCGATGGCGTCGTTGATGACACGCGTCAAAAAATCGCGGCAAATCCGGATCGCGTCGTTTTCGGCTTGGCTCAATTCGGGGTGTCGCTGAGACTCCAGAATCGAGCTGATCAGAAATGCCGAGGCCGCCGGATGCTCGGAATTCGTCGCCACCGCCGCCGAGATGAATCCGGTCAGCTTCGCCATCACGCCGGTCTCGAGCTCCGCCTGTGCGATGCCGGCGCCGAAGAGCTGTTCGGAGGTAAGACTCAGCACTTCTCGATACAGCAGTCGTTTGCTGGAGAAGTAGTGGTTGATAGCGGGCCGGGTGAGGTCCGCCCGCACCGCGATGGCCTGGAACGTGGCTCCCTCGTAGCCACGTTCACTGAACACCAACCGAGCGGCGCGCAAGATTCTCTTGCGCGTCTCGTCAGCCTTCGCGGCGGGTGGACGGCCCGGCCGGCGCCTCGCCGTTGACGGCACCGTTAGAGTGTGCCACCCGTTCGGGTAGGCGCTAAACCATTTGGCGGAATGTTGCCAAACTTTCCTGCTTGGTAGTCCTCCAGCGCCTGCACCAATTCCGCGCGCGAGTTCATCACGAAAGGCCCGTAGTGGAAAACCGGCTCCCGAATCGGTTGTCCGCCCAGGAGTAGGACGTCAATTCCCGGGGTCGATGACGATTTGGCCGAGTCAGCAGCAACGGTGATCCGATCGCCGGGCCCGAGCACAACCAACTGTCCCTCGTGAATCGGATGACCCACCGGGCCGACGGAGCCACTGCCGGACAGCACGTACACCAGCGCATTGAAATCGCGCCGCCACGGAATGTTGAGCCTGGCCCCGTCTTGAATTGTGGCGTGCGCCAAAGTGATTGGCGTGTGAGTGACACCGGGGCCACCGTGACCGTCGATCTCGCCGGCGATGATGCGCACCAATGCACCGCCGTCGTCGGAGGCGAGCAGGCCGGCGTCGCCGCCTTCGATGGCCTGGTATCGCGGCGTCGCGAACTTGTCCTTCTTCGGCAGATTCACCCACAGCTGGACGCCGTGGAAGAGGCCGCCGCTTTCCACCAATTCGGCGGGCGGGGTCTCGATGTGCAGGATGCCCGAACCGGCCGTCATCCACTGCGTCGCGCCGTCGGCGATCAGGCCGCCACCGCCGTGAGAGTCCTGGTGCGCGAATTTGCCGTCGATCATGTAGGTGACGGTTTCGAAGCCGCGGTGCGGGTGCCAATCGGTACCCCGCGGCTCTCCGGGCTCGTAGTTCACCGCGCCCATCTGGTCCATGTGGACGAACGGGTCCAGGGCGGCGGCGCTGACGCCGGCGAATGCCCGGACGACCGGGAACCCCTCGCCCTCGTATCCGCGCGGGCCGGTGGTGATCGACCGGACCGGGCGTTCGGTCTCCTGCGGGGTAGCCGCGCGGACCCGGGGCAATGTCAATGTGTCTGCGGTGATGGCAGGCATATCAACCTCCTTCATTGAGAACTACTCGTATAACCGGACCGTAGTCCGTTTATTCCTAAGTGGAAGGTGCGGGGGTCGCGGGTCAGACTCGTACGGTGAGCGAGCCGACGGAGGACGAGCCCCAGCCCGCGGTCGCCCCGGCCGCCGCTGCCGGCGGGCGCTTCGGGGCGTCGATCAGAAACGCCGACTACCTGCGCAAGTGGTTCCTGCTGGGCATCACGATCGGCGTGATCTCCGGCCTGGGCGCGGTGGTGTTCTACCTGGCGCTGAAGTACACCGGCGAATTCCTGCTCGGCTATCTGGCGGACTACCGGATCCCGACGCCGGTGGGCGAGGGCGGCAGCCACGGGTCGGCCGGCTTCACGCGTCCGTGGGCGATTCCGCTGGTGACGACGGGCGGGGCGCTGCTGTCGGCCCTGCTGGTGGCCAAGCTCGCGCCCGAAGCCACCGGGCATGGCACCGACGAAGCCATCGAGGCGGTGCACACCGATCCGCGCGCGATCCGCTTCCGGGCGGTGCTGGTGAAGATGGTCGCCAGCGCGTTGACGATCGGCTCGGGCGGTTCGGGCGGCCGCGAGGGCCCGACGGCGCAGATCTCGGCCGGCTTCTGCTCGTTGCTGACGCGGCGCCTCGGCCTGTCCGACGAGGACGGCCGGATCGCGGTGGCGCTGGGCATCGGCGCGGGGATCGGCGCGATCTTCGCCGCACCCTTGGGAGGCGCGGTGCTGGCGGCATCGATCACCTACCGCGACGATTTCGACTATCGCTGCCTGCTGCCCGGGTTCATCACCTCGGGAACGGCGTACGCGGTGCTCGGCGCGTTCCTGGGCTTCGACCCGCTGTTCGGCTACATCGATGCCGAGTACCGGTTCGAGAAGCCCTGGCCGCTGCTGTGGTTCGTGGTGATCGGTCTGGTCGCGGCGGCGATCGGCTATCTGTACGCCCGGATCTTTCACGCCTCGGTCCGGCTCACCCGCCGGCTGCCGGGCGGGCCGGTGCTCAAGCCCGCGGTGGGCGGACTCCTGGTCGGGCTGCTGGGCCTGCTGATACCGCAGATCCTGAGCAGCGGCTACGGCTGGGCCCAGCTGGCCGCCGACCGCGGATCGCTGCTGGGAATCCCGCTGTGGATCATCCTCGTCCTGCCGCTGGCCAAGATCGTCGCGACATCGCTGTCGATCGGCACCGGGGGTTCCGGCGGGCTGTTCGGCCCCGGCATCGTGATCGGCGCCTTCCTCGGCGCCGCCATCTGGCGCCTCGGCGAACTATCCGGGATGCCCGGCATACCCGACGGGCCGGGCGTCTTCGTCGTCGTCGGCATGATGGCGTGCTTCGGCAGCGTCGCCCGCGCCCCGCTGGCCATCATGATCATGGTCGCGGAGATGACCGGCTCGTTCTCGGTGGTACCCGGGGCGATCATCGCGGTCGGGATCGCGTCGTTGCTGTTGTCGCGCACCAACGTAACCATTTACGAGGCGCAGCGGCTCAACCGCGAGACCGCCGAAGCCGAGCGTGCGCAGAAAGCCGCCCCGGAGTAGCTGGCTAGGACTTCTTGCGGCGCGCGGTGTCTGCGGCACCCTTTTCGGTCTTCTTGCCCTCGTGGGTCAGCGTGCCGCCGGCGCTCTCGAGGTGGGCGCGAACAAACCATTGGAACTTTTCCAGGTGTCCGGCCTGACCGATCAACATGTCCTGGGTGACCTGGTCGAGTTCGTCTGTCTCACCGATGGCTTCGCGAATGTCCTCGATGACGCCGTTGTAGACCAGATCCAGTGCGGCCAGGTGCGCTTGGACGGTGTCCCGGCCGACCGAATAGTCGTCCCAGGAGCGGTCCCGAATGATGGCGCCCGGAGTTCCCTCCGGCGAAGCGCCCAGGGCCGCAATGCGTTCGGCGACATCGTCAGCGAACGCCCGCACCGCGTCCACCTGCGGATCGATCATCTCGTGCACACCAATGAAGTTGGGGCCCACCACATTCCAGTGAATGTGCTTCAGCGTCAGGTGCAGATCGTTGTAGGTGCTCAGTTGGCCCTGAAGCAGCTCGGCCAGCCGCGCACCCTGCTTGTCGGTCAATCCCGGAATGGTGAATTGAGTCATGCGGGGTCGTGTACCCGAAGCCTCAGCTCGAAAACAACGGCTGGTGAGAGATGGCAGCCGCCCCTACGGGAACGTTGGTTTCAAGCGGTTCGACGTATCCGAAGAACGTCGTGTTCGACGCAGCCCACGCGATCGGCGGCCTCGGCGGCCGACAGCTCCGGGTTTAGCAGGATTTGCAACTCTTCAGGAGTGAACGTCGGTTCGACATCCCACGGTGCCGCGTCCCATCCCGCTTCACTGAAGCCGGAAAATAGTTCGTCGTGCATGACTATGCCTCACGAAAGATGAAGTAGGGGTGAATGTTTCGGCCGCGCCGCCCGTATCGGAACTAATCCGACACCCGTGGGCGCCGTCGCCCTGCAGGAATTAGTGCTTGCGTCAATAGTACCGGCGCAGGCATCGATGAGCGCGCCGTCGGCGGCTCAGGGGGCTAACGATTGGGTCACGCAATCCATCACAGTGCGTGGATTTGCTGGACCGGCAGTCGCGCGCCCCGGCGTGGCTCGAGGGCCAGTCCGCTGGCGTAGAGCACGCAGACCACCCGGTGGCGGTGTGGTCGCATCGGCTCCAGCAGTTCGAGCATCGCCTCGTCGTCGATCGGGTGGCCCACCAGCGTCCAGCCGATCATCTTCGGGATGTGGTAATCGCCGACCGAAACGGCGTCGGCGTCGCCGAACGCCCGTTGCAAGGTCTCGGCGGCCGTCCACTCCCCGACTCCCGGCAGCGACGTCAGCGCTTCGCGTATCTGTGCCGCCGGCCGTGCCGACAGCCGCTCCAGCGCGGCGGCCCGGCGCGCACAGGTCACCACGGTTTGGGCCCGCCGCGGATCGACGTTGGCGCGATGGAATTCCCACGACGGAATGGTTCGCCAGACGTCCGCCGACGGCAGCACCCGCATGCCGGCGGGCGCCGGCCCGGGCGCCGGCGTGCCGTACTTGGACACCAGCACCCGCCACGAGGAGAACGCATCGGCGCCCGGCACCCGCTGCTCGATCACGGCCGGGATCAGGGCTTCCAGCACCTGGCCGGTGCGGCCCAGCCGCAGATGCGGGACGCGCGCATGAGCCTGCGCAACCGTCGGATGCGTCGGGGCGAAGTCCGAGGCGTCGTCGTCGGCGCCCAGCAATGCGGGTAGCCGCTCCAGGAATTCGTCCGCGCCATCGCCCCAGGCCTCGCAGTGCGCCGCGTCGGCGGCCACGCGGCTGATGCGTGCCGTGACGGGCCCGCTGGTCAGCAGGCTGGTTCGCCAGATGCTGCCGTCACCCGGGAGGCGAAAGCAGGGGTCGCGGGGTCCGCGGCGAAGCGGCGCCAGGGTGTGCCCGAAGCTGACCACCCCGGGAAACGTCACCGTGCGCGCGCTCGTCACCAAGTACTCCGGATTTCCACTCTGATTGACCGCCCACTACCTGCCAAGACACTATTGCGATGTGATGACGCCGTTCGATGCTCCCAATGCCGAGCTGGCCTGGATGTTCCTCCAGAGTCTGAGCGAAGGCGGCGACCTCGACGAGGGTTTCGCGTTGCTCACCGACGACTTCAGCTATTGGAGCCTGTTCACCCGCGAGTCTTACGACAAAGACGCCCTGCGGCGCGCGACGGACCGGCGCAAACAGTCCGTCGAGCTCACGATCGATTTGCTCCGGTGCATCAACGAAGGAGACACCGTCGTCGTCGAGGCGCATGCCACCGGCACCACGTCGGACGGCGAGCAGTACGACACCCCGTTCGTGTGCATCTTCGAAACCAGCGAGGGCTATATCGCGTCGATGCGCGAGTACAGCGACACTCGGGCGCACGCCAAACTGCTGGGCGGCTGACCTAGTCGGCGGTGACGCTGATGTCGGCCTTGTTGGGGTAGAAGGCGACGTGCCCGGCGATCTCGGCCACCGCGGGGTACGGCTGCTCGTAGGTCCAGATCACATCCGCGACGGTCTCACCGGCCGACGTGGTCACGGCGTAGTAGCTCGCGTCGCCCTTGAATGGGCAGTAGCTGACGGTTTCCGTGCGGGTCAACCGGTCCTGCGCCACGTCGATCAGCGGAATGTATTGCACCCCAGGGATGCTCGCTTCCCGCAATTCGAGGGCGGCGGTGGTGTCCGCGACGAGTTCGCCGTTGACGCGAACCTGGACGCGTCCCTTGGTCGGGCTGATGGTGATCGGGTGCCCGGCGTTGGGTTCCAAGATTTCCTTGTGGGCCATGGTTGTTCCTCCTCAGACGTACGGGTGCAACACCGTCAGGCGCTCAGGGCTTCCCGAATGCGTAGCGGTGGTATTGCGACATGTTGCGCAACGCCGGCACCGCCGCCATCGCACTGCCTACCCAGCGCACAAACGGTGAAACCAAATCGAACGTAGCGCTGTCGAAGACCGATTCCCACACCAGCACCCGCACCCCGGGAACGGCGTCGACGATGTCGCTCGGATCGTCGATGCCCCAGTGCAGCTTCGAGCCGGAGCGCCGCACCACGGCGTTGACCGCCTGCGTGCGAATGCCGAACGTGTTGAACGCGTCGAACTGCAGTTCGCCCGAACCGAATCGATCGACGACGCGGCGAAGCAGCGCCAGCCCGTCATCTTTGGTCAGGTACATGGTCAGGCCCTCACCGAGGAACAGCACCGGACGGTCGGAGAGTATCTCGCCCAGCCAGGACGGGTCGGTCACCGAGGCGGGCAGCATCCGGTAGTTGGCCCGGGGCGGGTAGACCCGTTCGCGCAGGGCGATCACATCGGGGTAGTCGACGTCGTACCAGCGCACGCCCGGCCCCGGATCCAGCCGGTACACCCGGGCGTCCAGGCCGCAGCCCACATGCAACACGACGGCCTCGTCGTGCACGGCCAGAAACTGGCGAGCCCAGGTGTCGAAGTGTGCGGAGCGAATGGCGACCGACGGCGCCCGCCGCGCATCGATAGTCGTTGCGGCCCAGTCATAGTCGATGCGAGCCACGGCGGTCTTGGCGTAGTGATCCCGCAGGATCGAGTTCGGAGCGTCGGCATCCAGCGCCTTGGCGTACAGCGTGGCGAGCATCGTCTGCGGCGGCCCGCTGAGATCGACGCGTATCCGGTCCATTCCGACCGAGCCTATTCGGGTTGCGCGGCCGTTCGCGGAGCGCGCATCGCGGCCCAGAACCGGGCGGCCTCGCGGATCGATTCCTCGATCGGGCGCGGCTCCCAGCCCAGCTCGCGTTTCGCCTTGCCGCTGTCCACCGGCGCTTCGGCCCGCATCATCCGCACCGACGCGAGGCTGAGTTGGGCGTCAGTGCCGGTGAGCTTGGCCTTCAACGTGCCCGCCGCGGCCAGCGCGTAGAGCATCGGGACCGAGATGGCGCGTTGCGGCGGCGGGACGCCGGCCTCGTCGGCCGCGATCCGGATCGAATCGTTGAGCGCCATCATCTTCTCGGAAACCAGGTAGCGCTCGCCGACGCGGCCGCGCTCGGCGGCCAGGATCATGGCCCGGGCGGCATCATCGACGCCGACGACTTCCAGCTCGATGCCGTTCATCAGGAACGGCAGCTTGCCGAATACCGCGCCCGCGATGAAGGCGCCGTGCGGAGTACCGCCCCAGTCCCCGTCGCCGTACGTCGTGGACACGCACATCGCGATGGCCGGCAACCCGGCGTCGGTGACGTAACGCATGACCAGGTCTTCGGCCTGGACCCGGGATTGCACGTAGGGAGTGAGCCCACCCGACGCGATCACGTCGTCTTCGGTCGCCACATGACCGTGCCGTCGGCCGACGGTCGCATAGGTGCTGGTGAAGATGAACCTGCGCAGGTGGGGTTCGTTGACGGCGACATCGAGAACGTTGCGCACCCCCTCGACGTTGGTGCGAAACAGCGGCGCCGTGTCACGCAACCACGCGCGGGTGTCGACGACGCAGTAGTACACGTCGTCGACGCCGTCCATGGCCTCGCGCACCGTGGCGGTGTCGAACACGTCGCCGTGAAAGCGCGTGACGTCGAGGTCGTCGATCGAGCGAGTGTTGGCGCCTTCGCGCACCATCACCCGCACCTGCTCGCCGTCGGCGACGAGCTGGCGGGTCACATGCGAGCCCAGAAAACCGTTGGCGCCGATGACAAGTTTGGGTTTGTCGCTCACTGAGCGGCTCCGTACTGCTCGAGGAAACGCGCACCGTCCTCGTCGAGGGTGCCAAGCTCCTGCGCCTTGCGGCACCACTTCAAGGTGGCCTGCACGAAGCGCAGCGGGTTGTAGATGTCTTCCTGCTGGCGCCACAGGCCGTCGCCGGCGTAGGTGATGATCGAGATATTCGTCTCGCCGATGACAGTGCCGTCACCGGGATCTTTCATCGGGTTGTCGAGTTCCATGATGATGCGCCCGGTCGGCTCGTCGATCACCGACCACAGCGATGGGAACGCGACCATGTGGCTGCCCGGAAAACTGCCCATCGTCCGACTGATCCACTCGCGGACCTCGTCGCGGCCGTGCCAAGTGCCCGCCGCGTGTTCGATGTACAACACGTCGGGTGTGTAGTGCTGGACCCAGGCGTCCCAGTCGTGCGATTGCGCCGCCGCATCGACGGTCGCCTCGAATTTGGCGAACGCGTCGGCGAGTTCGCTGCGGGAGAATTGCGGGCTGCTCACGCCAAAACTAGAACACGTTCTACCGCGGTTTGTCGAGGGCTTCGCCTTGCCGGTGTACCCAGTGGCGGGCATCAGGATAATCGGAGGGAGGTTGCGACCATTCGGTCCGAGCGAAACGAGGCAATGACATGACGAACACGCAAAAGGCGATCCTCGCCGGCGGCTGCTTCTGGGGCGTGCAGGACTTGATCCGCAAGCAGCCGGGCGTGATCTCGAGCCGGGTCGGTTACAGCGGCGGTGACGTGCCCAACGCGACGTACCGCAACCACGGCACCCACGCCGAGGCGGTCGAGATCGTCTTCGACCCGACGGTCACGGATTACCGCACGCTGCTGGAGTTCTTCTTCCAGATTCACGACCCGACCACCAAGGACCGGCAGGGCAACGACCGCGGCAAGAGCTACCGGTCGGCGATCTTCTACGTCGACGACGAGCAGAAGCAAATCGCGCTGGACACCATCGCCGACGTCGAGGCCTCGGGGCTATGGCCCGGGAAGGTCGTGACCGAGGTCAGCCCCGCCGGCGACTTCTGGGAGGCCGAGCCCGAGCACCAGGACTACCTGGAGCGCTACCCCAGCGGCTACACCTGCCACTTCATCCGACCCGGCTGGAAGCTGCCGCGGCGCGCTTCTGCTTAGCGCCGCCGCAGCGTAACCCGGCCGCCTAGCGTCGCCGCCCGGCCGCGCCGAAACTGCGCTGAGGGCTAGCTTTTCGGTCGATTCAGGGCCTGAACGCGGACTCGACGCCGCTACCGCGGACTCGAGGGCGCCGCGGCGCGCTTCTGCTTAGCGCCGCCGCAGCGTAACCCGGCCGCCGTGCTTCGGGGTGAACGCGACCCCACGGCAGTGCCAGGGCTCGTCCGGGGCATCCGTGGTCTCAATAGTGAAGTGGCGCAACACCGTTCGAAGCACTACGTCCATCTCCATGTTGGCGAATGCCGCCCCCACGCACCGGCGGGTCCCCCCGCCGAACGGAATCCAGGACAGCGCCGACGGTTTATTTGCGATGAATCGCTGCGGGTCGAAGCGGCCGGGGTCGGCGAATACGTCGGGATTGTCGTGGATCTGTGCGATGCCGACGATGATCGAATAACCGCGCGGAATCACCCACTCGCCCAGCCGATAGGTCTCCGGGTAGACATGGCGACCGGCGAAATCGATTACCGTCCTGGCCCGTTGGACCTCGAGGATCGTCGCCTGGCGCAGTTCGCCGCCGTCGTTGTCGGCCTCCTCGACAAGCTGGGCCAGCAGCTGCGGGTGCCGGCTGATCCGCTCGAATGCCCACGCCAGCGTCGACGCGGTGGTCTCGTGCCCCGCGGCCAGCAGTGCGAGGAGCTCGTCGCCAATCTCCTTGTGCGACATGGTCGAACCGTCTTCATAGGTGCTGCGCAGCAGCAGCGCGAGCACGTCGGCCCGGTCGGTGAAATTCGGGTCCGCCCGCTCGGCGGCGATCAGCTTCTCGATGACGTTGTCGTACTGACGCCGCCACTCGTCGAGCCGGTGCCACGGGCTGAACCGGCCGTAGTCGCGCTTCGGCTTCGGCAGCGCCGCCAGGCGTGAGCCCAACGTGACCCACGGTGGGATGAGCCGGCGCAGCTCGTCGAGCTCGGCGCCGTCGGCCCCGAACACCGCGCGCAGGATCGCATTCAGCGTGATCCGCATCATCGGCGCCAGCGTCGCGAACGACTGGCCCTGCTGCCAGCCGGCACTCTCGCGCAGTGTCTCTTCCTCGATGATGCTCTCGTAGTTCTTCATGCTCTTGCCGTGGAACGGAGGGGCCAGCAGCCGTCGGCGGCGGCGGTGGTCGTCGCCCTCGAGTCCGAACACCGAGCCGTACCCGAACAGCCTGCTGAGATTCGGCTGAATGTTGCCCAGCTCCTCGGGGCTGGTGGTGAAGATCTGCTTGGCCAGCTGCGGGTCGCTGACCATCACGACGCGCCCCCACATCGGCAGCTTCAGCGCGAAGACGTTGCCGTGGCGGCGCGAGAGCCGCCGCATCATCGAGCGCCGCGACATCGCAAACCCAAAGCCCTGTAGCAGCTTTGGCATTCGCGCTGTCGGGGGCAGCCGAACGATGGAGGCCGGCGGTGCGACGGTGACTACTTCGCTCATGTCGTCATGCTCCCAAATATCTACCCCCGAATAGGGGTTGGTACCGCGGTGTACCACAGAGCTTTCCAGGTACGGTACTCTGTAGTACCGAACCTGACAAGGGTGTATGGACCGAAAGGGCCGTCGACGATGCCATCCGCGACGACAGCGACAGCGGTTGATGTCGCGGTTGTTCAAGATCCTTTCCGGCTCCGATTGCTCGACGGCTTGGCCACCTCGATAACCGAGCGTGGCTACCGTGCGAGCACCGTCGCCGACGTCGTACGCCACGCGCGCACGTCCAAGCGCACGTTCTACGACCAGTTCGCCAGCAAGGAAGAGTGCTTCCTCGAGTTATTGGCCGCCGATATCGAGAAGCTCGGCGAGAGCATCGCCGCGGCCGTGGATCCCGAGACCGACTGGCACCGGCAGATCCGTCAGGCTGTCGAGGCCTACGTCATGTATATCGAAGCGCGACCGGCCATTACGTTGAGCTGGATTCGTGAGCTCCCCTCGCTGGGGCCGGTCGGCCGCCCGGTTCAGCGCCGCGGCATCCAGCTGCTGTCCGATTTGCTGATCGACCTCAGCGACAGTCCCGGATTCCGGCGTGCCCACCTGCCGCCCCTGACCCCGCCGCTGTCCGTGATCCTGCTGGGCGGGCTGCGCGAATTGACCGCGCTGGCCGTCGAAGACGGAAAGCCGGTCCGCGAGATCGTCGAACCGGCGGTCGACGCGAGCATCGCACTGCTGGGGCCTCGCCACTAGACGCCGGGTTAGGCTCATCGCACCCCTAGACACGTAAGGACTGCGATGCGGCTATCCACTCGAAACCAGCTCAAAGGGACCATCACCGAGGTTGACCTCGGGACCGTGATGGCGGTCGTGAAGATCAAGCTCGACGGCGGCGACCAAATCGTCACGTCCTCGGTCACCAAGGACGCGGCAGTCGATCTCGGCCTGGAGGTCGGTCAACCCGCGACGGTGTTCATCAAGTCCACCGAAGTCACGATCGGCGTCGAGTAACTCAGAGTTTCAGGAACGCGCGCAGCCGGTCCAGCACCAGCTCAGGGCGCTGCGCGACGATCCAGTGCCCGACATTGTCGACCAGCTCCACCTCGAAATCGCTGATCCGGTCGGCGTATCCGTCCAATAGCCGCGGCGTGACTACCGGGTCGTCGGTACCGCTAAGCCAGCGGACCGGTACCTCGACGCGACGGTCGTTGTACTCACCGCGCATCCAGGTGCGCATCTCCGTGGTCTGGAAGCTGCGATACCACCGCGAACCGGCCTCGGCGTGTCCGGGCTCGTTCATGCAGTCGCTGTACAGCCGGACGCTTTCCTCGGGCAACGAGAATCCGCCGCCGACCCACGAACCAAGCATGCGCAGATATCGCGAGTCGGGATCGCTGATCACCCGGGGCCCGATGACCGGCAACAACATTGGAATCTGATACCAGAATCGCCAGAGGTCGCGGACGGCCGCCAGATTGATCTTCACCCAGGGCGCGACAGTGTTGACGCCGAAGAATCCGGTCACCTTCTCCGGATGGTTCAGCATCATGATGAACGCGGCGGGCCCGCCCCAGTCGTGGGCGACGAGTTTCACCTTGTCGACGCCCAATTTGTCCAGCACGCCGGCGAGATCCTCGGCCAGCTCGGACTTCAGATACCGCGAGGGGGGCGCCGAACTCCAGCCGGCGCCACGCAGGTCGGGACACAACACCCGGTAGCCGTCGGCAGCGAGCGGCCCGATCAGCTCGTGCCATTCCCACCAGTTCTCCGGGAAGCCGTGCACCAGCATGACGGCCGGCCCGTCAGCCGGACCGGCGTCGGCGACGTGGATTGTCACACCGTCGCCGAGTTCTACATATCGATGTTGGACGCCGTCCAGCGCGGGCATGGTGACCATGCTGGAAAAGCTAGTGCACGGATTCCGTTTGAGGAACCGTGCGCAAAGAGCTATCCGCACTCACGGCGGTGACGAGGCTAAGAGCATTGAACGTGAACCAGGCATGTCGACCTATCTCGGGCGCTGGCCGGTCATGGACGTTCAATAGGTCGAGCAGCTCGGTGCGTTCAACCTGCCAGCCGTGGCAACGAAACCAAGTGGCGGCCTCGTCGCGTCGCTGCGTGTAGATCAGCGATAGGAATCTCAAGTCTCCACCGTCGCCACGTGCGGTCGCGTCGTCGGACATCTTGTCCAGCACCGCATCTGGGAGAACCGCCATTTGCTCGATGGCGAGCAGGCTACCGGGTGCCGACAGTGCGGCGATGGAGTCGAAGAGTTTCCGTTGTGCATCGCCGCCCAGATACATCGACAGCCCTTCGACTAGCCATGCCGTTGGGCGTGAGGCATCAAATCCATTGTCGCACAATGCTTTAGCCCAGTCGTTACGCAGGTCGACGGCGACCTCGCGCCGGGTGGCCCGTGCAACGGCCCCACTCGTCGCCAACACCTGTCGTTTGAATGCGTGCACCAGTGGTTGGTCCAGCTCGAAGACTATGGTGTCGGGGTTCCATGGCAGACGGTAAGCGCGAGAATCCAAGCCGGCGGCCGGAATCACGACTTGACGCACCCCGGCTGCGATTGCGGCGGCACAGAAGGCGTCGAAATACTTTGTCCGCGCGCCTTGATAGTTCACGAAGTGCCGGCCGAAGTCTTTGCTGCACAGCTTGTGAAGGGGCGCGGCTCCGTCGAGGAGCTGCTCCCACTCGCCTCCCGCGGCGCGGCAGAAGAGTTCCGCGTACTCGTCAACAGCGAGCGGTGCGGGTTTGCGAGCCTCTAGAGCGCGGGCGGCGGCAACGAAAAGTGCCGTCGCGCCCACGCTAGTTGTGATATCCCACGTGTCTCCATCAGTGCGCATGCCTGGGCAGAGTACCAGGCATTCTTTTCTTGAAAATCCCTAGAATCAGCCAGGTCTGGCTAAGTTTGCTGCGTATCGCCGGGAACTTTTCCACCTGTCGCACCGACTACTCACTGGTACGTCGGTGACCTCATGTCGCAGACAGTATGTGATTAGTTCAATTATATATTATTAGCTAAGGCTAGCCTAGGCTGCCACCGCCGCGAGGAGGCACGTAGTGTGACATCGCCCATTTGGATGGCTTTCCCGCCAGAGGTGCATTCGAGTCTGTTGGATGCCGGCCCGGGTCCAGGATCGTTGCTTGCGGCAGCGGCGCAATGGCAACAGCTCAGCGATCAATACGCCGAGGCCGCCACCGAGTTGAGTGGGCTGCTCGTCGCGACACGCACGACCTCATGGCAGGGTCCGACCGGCGACTGCTACGTGTCGGCCCACGGCCCCTACCTGGCCTGGCTCGAGAAGACCGCCGCCGACAGTGCCGCGAGCGCCGCCGCGCACGACGCGGCGGCGGCCGCTTACCTCGCCGCTGCCTGCGAAATGCCGACCCTGCCCGAACTGGCCGCCAACCACGCCGTACACGCCGCGCTAGTCGGCACCAATTTCTTTGGCATCAACACGATTCCGATTGCTGTCAACGAAGCAGACTATGCCCGAATGTGGATCCAGGCTGCGCAAACGATGTCTGTTTACCAAGCTGCATCTGCCCTGGCGTTGGCTTCGGTACCGGTCGTGACGCCAGCACCTCGCATTCTCGCGATGGACGATCCGGCTTCGTCCGACATGGGCGATAACATGAACATGGGCCCCCCGACACCACCCGATGGCTTCTGGAACCAGATCGTGTGGCTCTTCCAAACCCTGCTGCAGCAGTTCGAATTCTTCATCAAATGGTTGATGGATCCATCGAGCTTTACTCCTGAGCAGATCTTGAACGCCCTCCTGAGCACTTTGAAGACTCTGCTGTTCCAGCTGATCCCGAACTTGTTTCTGCATCCGAGCATCGGGAACTTCTTCCTCGTCCTCGTCTATGCCTCGATGGCTCTCGTGCATGCGAGTCAGTTACTCATCGTGGCCGCACCCTATTTGCTCCCGCTGATGGCCGCCTCCGGGGCTCTCTTCGCTACCGCGGGCCTGGGGGCCCTGGGAGCCCACGGCGCTACCCCACCGGGCGTCCCGGCTGCCACTCCGGTCCAGGCCGTCCCTAACCCGCCCGCTGTCAACCCGCTGCCACCGGTGATCACCGCGCCCGCTTTCGCGGGGTCTCCCGGGACCCCTCCACCTCCTCAGCCGACTTCGGTCCACGCCGCGACGACGGCACCGTCAGCGCCACCGCCGGCACCCGACTCGCTGTCGCTCTATGCCGCCGCCGGCAGTCCAGATCCCGGCGGTTGGCTGGGCCCAGCGGCCACCAGCGCGATGGCGTCCGCGGTACCCAGCAGCGCCGCACAGCCAGCCACCAGCGCTGCTGCACCGTCCGAGGCGCGCGCGCGAACAAAGGCCAGAGTCCGCGATCGCGCACATCGGCACGAGTACCTGGAGTGCGAGGCCGACGAGGAGCTATCGGGAGATCGCGAATCATGGTTGTCCGCAAAGGGAGCCGGCTCGCAAGGTGCCTCGGGTGCCGCCCGCGTAGGACGTGAACCCCGGGGGTTGATCTACGAGGCCACCTCGGCCGACGCGGACCGAATCATGCCGCTGCTACCCGGGACGTGGGGCGAGAGCGACGCGTAGTCGTCGCGGCTAATCCACTGATTCCGAGGATCTTTCAATGAGGAGGGGCAATTTGCGCAGCGCGCGAAAATCGGCGGTCGAAACGGAACTCGAGGGCGTCAACTGGCTCATGGTGGCCGTCGCCGGAGCGATGTCCTTCGTGGCCATGGCCGACGGTAACGTGGCGACCGTCGTCGCCCCCTCGGTGATGAAAGCGTTCGACACCTCGGCTGCGGTGGCAGCGCTTGTGCTGTTGGGTTACCAGATCCCGGTTGCGGCACTGCTCCTGTTCTTCGGATCGCTGTTCACGTCGGTCAGCATGCGAATCGCGGTGCCTACCACCATCATTTTGTTCACCGTGTCCGGAGCGATCTGCGCGGTCGCCGACTCGATGCCCTGTTTGGTCGCGGCTCGCGTCGCCCAGGGGGTGTTCGCCTCGGCGCTGCTGGTCCAGATGCCTCTGCTCGCCGCTACCGCTGCACCGCCGGCATTCTTGGGTCGTGCAATGAGCGTGCCCGTTGTCAGCGGCCCGCTCGGCGGCGCCGTCGGCGCGGGCGCCGCCGGGTTCCTGGCGGCTCATTTCGACTACCGCACCGTCTTCCTGCTCCATGTTCCCGTATGCGTATTCGCGCTTGCACTCTTTGCGTCCGCGTCAACCCGTCTGCCGAACGCCGGCCACCCGGCCCGCGCGACGTTCTCCTGGCGTCGCGAAAGCGCGGGTGCGGCGATCAGTGCTGCGGCAATCACCTTGCTGTTGCTTGCGATTGGCGGCCTCGTGGACGGGTGGTGGTCAGCGGTGCTGGCCACCGTGGCAGGTGTAGCGCTGATGGCGTTGTGGCTGAAAGTTTTTGGGCGAAGTCAAAGTGAGGTCCTGCAGCGCACCGGGACGAGGTCCATCCACGCGGCGATTGCCTTGTTGGCGTTGGGTTTTGTCGTCTTGACCTACACCGTTTCGGTGACCATGCAGGACGCCACCAATCACATGAGCCCCGTCGGCACGGGTACGGCACTGATGGTATTCCCGCTGACGATGGCTGTTTCCGGCGTTATCGGCGGACGCCTTGCCGACAGATTCTCCGCCATAACGGTGGCGAGCGCGGGCGGTGTAATCGTGGGAATCGCCGCCCTGCTCTTCCTTGCGATGCCCGCCGCCTGGACGCCGGCCCAGACCGGTTGGCGACTCGCATTGGCGGGTGTGGGCATGGGGCTGTACGGGGCTCCGACCCAAGCGATGCTGTTCGGCCGAGCACACACCATGACCGAACGTGCGATCCTCAGCGGCACCAGTCAGCTGGCCCGCAACGTCGGGTTCGCGGCCGGTCCGGCCTGCGCGGTGGGGGTGATGCACTGGTCTGCTCCGGTGGCACCCGTGCTGCTGGCGGGTGCCACCGCGTTCGCGGGTGCCATCGCGCTCGCGGCGTCGCGACAGCGCAGCTCGGCAGCCGGCGAGCCGTGCAGTTGATGTCAATCAATCTATTGGGTAAGCGATTTCAATCAACAGCGCGGATCGCCGCGGGGGCAGTGGCGCTGGCGTGCGTCCTGTCCTCGTGCTCGTCGAACGGCGCGCGCGACGAGGCCGGTTCGAATACGTCGGAATCGACTCGAGTGCATCCGCAAGCACCGCCTTGTCCTGTGGCGCCGTCGTTTTCAGTACCTCCGCGACGAATTGTGACGATGGACGGCGGGGCTGCGGCCATCCTCACCGAGCTGGGTGTGGGTGATCGCATCGTCGGGACGGCGAGTCCGGATTTCTTTGACGCATTCGCCGAGCCGCAGAGAAGTCAACTGACCCGCATCCCGGTGATCGACTCTCAGCGCGGCTCCGCCGAGTCGGTAATCAATGCGAAACCCGACCTCGTCGTGGGGGTGTCGCTGTACAGCTTCGGCGGTTTCGACGGCACTCCCACGGTGCGGCAGCTCCACGAAGCCGGGGCACAGGTGATCGTGGCTTGCCAGAGCTCCTTAGATTCAGGACCGGTCACCGATCTGTCGGCAACCACAACATTCATCGACGCGGCGGCGAAACTTCTCAACGTCACCCGGCGCGGCAACGAGCTGAACGAACAGATCCGCAGCGAGGTCGACCGCGTCCGGCCGGCGCCCGGCGCTGACCCCGTGCGTGTTCTGGTCCTGTCGGCCGCGCCCATCGCGGGGCAGCCCATTTTGACCCAAGGCGCACGGAGTCTGGCCAATGGTGTGATCGCGTTGGCCGGCGGTCGCAATATCGCCGACGACATCGACATGGACTTCACCAGTATCAGTTCCGAAGCGATAGTCACCCGCGACCCCCAAGTCATCGTCGTCCTGACCGGTTTTGTGCCGGTCAGCGACGAGGAACTGATGGCCTCGATCCGAGCGAGTCCCGTCCTGGCCGCCACCACCGCGGTGCGCAACGCGCGGCTGGTTGCTGTGCCGCAAAGCATTGCGATGTCACCCAGCGTGCTCAACGGTGAGGCCGTCGCGCGCGTCGCCCACGTGCTACGGGAACGTCCGGCGTGAAAACGCATCACGGTGACGACCGCGCGGCAGCCGCGTGGGCGAGAGTTCCGCCATGGACGCTGACGTCGCTGGTGTTGGCGGCGACGGTGGCATCAATGGTTGTTTCGATTGGCGTGGGCACGATTTGGATTTCGCCGGCCACGGTCGCCCGCGTGTTGGCCACGCATCTCTGCGGAGGGCAGATCCACTCGCTGCCAGACGATTTCATCATCTGGCAGTTACGCGCTCCAAGGGTGTTGGAGGCTGTCGCGGTAGGGGCGGGCCTAGCGTTGGCCGGGCTGCTAAGCCAAGCCCTGATCCGTAATCCCTTGGGAGACCCATTTATCTTCGGGCTCTCGTCGGGATCGAGCGTGGGCGCGATACTCGTCGTCACCACCACGGGGGCTGTGGGCGTCGGCATGTTCGCCGTCCCGTGCGCGGCCGTCGCCGGGGCGGTGCTCACCGCCCTGCTGGTCTTCTGCTTGTCGAGGTCTTCGAGCCAACTGGTGCCTGGAAAGTTGGTAATGACCGGATGCGCCGTCGGTCAGTTTCTGCTGGCGCTGGGCTCATTTCTGCTGTTAGACACCCGGCGGTCGGATGCCCAACAGCAGGTGTTGTTCTGGCTGCTCGGGAGCATCGCAGGCGCACGCTGGGCGTTGGCGATCCTGTGCGCCGCGGTGGTGGCGGCTGTCTGCCTCGCCTCGGTGCTGCTGAGCAGGAGATTGAATCTGCTGGTACTTGGCGATGATGCCGGTGCGGCACTTGGACTTAACACCCACCGGACACGTCTGGTGTTACTCGGTGTCATCACCTTGTTGACCGGAACCGCGGTGGCGGTTTCAGGAACAATCGGCTTTGTCGGACTGGTCATACCCAACCTCGCCCGACTGTTGGTCGGCGCCGACCATCGCCGCTCGATTCCGGCTACCACCCTGCTCGGGGCATTGCTGATGGTGTGGTCTGATACGGCCGCGCGGATCGTGCTAGCTCCGAGCGAGCTGCCAATCGGCATCCTGACGGCGGCGATCGGAGTTCCGGTCTTCGTGGGCATTTTGGGCCGTAGCCGGACTGGGACGATGGGTCTCGCGTGAGATTGGCGATCGACAACATCGCAGCAGGCTATCCACATCGCCCGGCGATCGTTGATGCTCAGTTCACCGTCGATCCAGGCGAATTCGTAGCCGTGGTCGGGCCCAATGGCAGCGGCAAATCCACCCTGCTCAAGACTGTGTATCGTGCCCTGCGACCGCGCGCAGGGCGGATTCTCCTTGACGGGGCCGACGCATGGAACGCACTGGGGCATAAGTACGTTGCCCGCAATATTGGTGTGCTCGGACAAGAGCAACATGGCGGATACGACTTCACCGTCCGCGAAGCCGTCGGCTTAGGGCGTTCTCCACACCTTGCAGCATTTAGTCGGCTCAGCTCACGTGATGAACAGATCATCGAACATTGTTTGCGCCAATGCCGTTGCCACACACTGGCGGACCGCGCTGTCTCAACACTTTCGGGTGGTGAACGCCAACGCGTCCTCTTCGCCCGTGCGCTTGCCCAGGAACCACAGATTCTGGTGCTCGACGAGCCGACCAATCACCTGGATCCGCGGCATCAAATCGACGTGCTCGAACTTTGTTCGGCACTTGGCGTTAGCGTCATTGCCGCGCTGCACAGCCTTGACCTGGCCGCGCAGTACGCGGCGAAAGTTGTTGTACTTCACCAGGGACGCGTCCATAGCATCGGCAACGCCGAACAGGCGTTTACCCCGGAGACCCTCCGCGATGTCTTCGGAGTGGACGGCTCGTTGATACGCGACGACGTCACCGGCCGGACCCGTTTACTCCTTCGCCAACGGAATCGTCTCGAATTACCCTGATAAATAAGCTAATTCAATGGAACAGCGACAGAAAGGCGCCGCGTATGTCATCGGGGACGAGTCCACTACCCGAAGAGCTTTGCGGAGCTCCCGACCCCGCCGTGGCACGCGTTCGGCTGGACGGCGGTAGCTATCACCAGGACCCCTACCGGTTGTTTCGTGATCTCACCAGCACCGGACCGGTGCATCCGGTTCAATTTCCCGCGGTGCACGCGTGGCTCATCACCGGGCACGACGCGGCCCGCCGGGCTTGCACAGATCCCCGGCTGGGAAAAGACCACGGCAGGGCAAACCCGTATTTCCTCGCGAATGCGTCGATCATGCCGGAACCGCAGCATTCTGAGCTTCAGGTCCACCTTCTCCACGTCGATGGCGAGCGCCATCAATGCATGCGCCGCCTGGTCGCCGGGCCGCTGTCCTCCCGGCGTACCGAGGTCTTACGTACCGAGATACGGTCGCACATCGACGATCTCATCGACGAATTCCCTGACCCGGTGTCGGGGCCGGCGACGGTGGATCTGGTATCGGCTTTGACCGCACCCCTGTCGCTCCTGGCGTTGGCGCGCGCAATCGGTTTGCCGCCACAATTGCGCAATGAGTTTGATCGAGCATGGTGCTCGGTCGTCGCGCCGGTCGGCCCGCAGCACCCGGATCGGGCACTGTATGCGAGGCGGCTGCAGGAACTCCAGGACTACATCGCCGAGGTCGTCGCGATCACTCGAGACTCCGGCGACGACGAAAGCATCCTAAGAAATGTCGTGGGCGCTGCCGACGCCGGAGAGATCACCACGCACGAACGCGATTCGATCATCTTCCAGCTACTTGTCGCCGGCCAAGATCCGGTGTCCGCGCAATTGCAGCTGTGCCTGCTGGATCTGTTCGAAGTCCCCGAACTCGTTGAACGGCTGCGGACCCGACCTACCGATCTGCCTCGCGCGGTCGAAGAACTTCTGCGCCACGACAGCGCATTTTCACTGACCACCTGGCGCTTCCTCGATGCACCTACGGATCTGTTCGGAACCGCCGTTCCGGCCGGTGACTCGGTGATCGTGTCACTCGGGGCGGCCAACCGGGATCCTCGGGTTTTTCCGGCTCCCGACGACATCGATATCGACCGCGAGCCAAATCCGCATTTGGCGTTTGGTTTCGGACCGCACGCCTGCCCAGGAGCAGCACTCGCCCGCCTTGAACTGTGTGAAGCACTGCACGCGTTGCTGACTCGCTTGCCCGACGTTGCCCTCTCTGCGCGTCGTGACGAGCTGCACTGGTCGACCGCGCCTTTGACCCGAGCCGTCAGCTCGCTGCCAGCTACTTATTCGCGGAAATTGGGCCGCCCGTGACTGCCGCGAATCTTCCCGAATACCAATCCTGTACCACGAAGGCCGCCGCATTAGCCGATTCCATTATTGAGATCCTCCTCAGGTATCGGCGCGTGTTCGCTGGTGAAGACCTGGCCGAGCACGGACCCGATTCACGCGCGGTCCCGCCGTGGATCGGCCTGCGGCCTCAGTGGATACGGATTCTTGACTTCCTCCTCGGGGACGAACCCATCGAGTTCGCTTTACCCGCGTTTCCCTGCAAGTCCCCGAATCTGAACAAGGTGGCCGGAACACTCCCCGACGAAGGTGAGCTATTGGCGCTGAGGACCCTGCAACGTCTATGTGATGAAGTCGCAGGGGTCTACGCTCCCGGTGCCCGACTGACGATCTGCTCGGACGGTCACGTGTTCGCCGACATCATCGGTGTCGCCGACGGCACAGTCGCCCGCTACAAAGACGATCTCAAAAGGCTGATCCGGAACGAATACCTCGATAGCTTAGAAACATTCGATCTGGCGGACATGTGGGGCACCGACGAGATCGACATCAAACGCGTTCGGCTCGAGCGGGGATGGATGGGCTCTATTGAAGGCCTTCGCCGGCAAGCCCGGACCGAACATGAAGTTGCGCGGGTCATCCGGGGAATGTCGCGATTCCTGCGTGAAGATGCCGGAGAGAGCACCGCGACCGCTTCGCAACAACAGCGCGAAGCAAGACGGCGTGCCTACCGGGTGTTGGCGCGCTCCAAGGCGTGGGGAGCGATCATCCACAGCCGCATGCCGCGTGCGGTTCGACTGTCGATCCACCCGCAGCCACTGGGTGCAGACAAGTTCGGCTTGAGCCTCATTCCGCGCGCAGAGTCCGACAGCGGCTGGACCACGCCATGGCATGCGGTTGTCCTTTACGACCACGGCGGACACCCGCGCTTGGTGCGACACGATCGCGCTCGCGCAGAAGGTGTTCCGCAAATGCGCGATGGCCGCATCTGGAACTACCGCATGGAACCGTCGACCGCTAAGCCGGACGCGATGTCACCGCTTGCGCATCCACCGGAGAATGGTTAGCAATTCACCCCATGGCTCGGCCAACCGCCCGAGTGAGCGACGATTTGCGCTGCGGTTTGCGTCCCCGAAGTTACTCAGCCGCAAGCTGTTTAACACGACAAACAATGCCAAAGCCGCCATTGCCGCAGCCGCGGCCAAGGGATTGAGGAATCCCGCGACGGCGACGGGAATCGCAATAACGTTGTACCCCAGGGCCCACGCCATGTTGCGCCGGACGGTCCGCATCGTCGCAGCCGCCAAGTCGAGGGTGAGACGCACGCCGTCAATATCGTCACGAAACAAGATGATGTCGGCGGCAGCGATCGCGACGTCAGCGGCGCTCCCGATGGCCATGCCGAGATCCGCGCGAACCAGTGCGGAGGCGTCACTGACGCTGTCGCCCAAGACGGCAACCACACACCCGCGGTCGTGCAGCTGCGTTATCACATGTTCCTTGCCCTCGGGCGAGACATCGGCAAACACTTCGTCGAATCCGGGGTGCGCCGTCGAGTCGCGCGTCCCCGCGGTTACCAGCACGGTTCGGATGCGGCGATCGTGGGCGTTCAACTCGCCCGGTTCACCGTCGGCTTCGCCGACGACCACGGTATCCACGGCGCGCGCCGCTTCCACCGATTGATAGCTCTTGAAAAAGATTCCGAGCTGCGCTCCGCGGCTCATGGCGAGCATCATGGCGGCCGGGCTCGCCAATCCCAACGCGCACGGGCACGTTACGACGAGCACGGCAAGAGCGGCCGAGAACGCCTGGGTGAGTTGACCTTCGGCGAGCAGCGATTCGAGGGCGGTCAGCGCTGCGACGGTTAGGACAAAGGGAACGAATACCGACGCGATGCGATCGGCGATTCGCTGCGCATTTGATTTTTGCGTCCCCACATATTCGATCATGTGGACTATCTCGGCGAATTCCGCATCCTTGCTTGCCGCTACCGCTTCGACAATCAGGCTGCCGTCGATCACCGCAGTGCCGCCGTTGACATATGCGCCGGGGTCGACACGTGTCGGGTTGGCTTCGCCGGTGGACGCGCGCATGTCCACGGTCGCCGAACCGTCGACAACGAGACCATCTGTGGCGATCGTCTGTCCCGTGCGTACTGAAAAGCGTTGCCGCTCTCTGAGGTCGGCCGCTGAGATACTCGTTTCTGACCCGTCAGGTCCGACAACGATCACGTCGTTGACGTGCTGGGCGGCAAGGGTCCGCAGAGCGGCGCCCAACTTCGACTTCGCACGTGCCTCGAGATATTTTTGGGCCAACACGACAACGGTGACACCCGCGGCAACCTCGAAGTAGATGGCCTCGCTTCCCAGCAACGCCTCCCATATCCCCTTGCCCTGGACGGGACGCCGATCACCGAAAACGGTGTATAGCGCGAAGATCGTGGCGGCGGTGACGCTTACTGAAGCGGACGTCTCCATCGAGCTGCTACGTCGGCGCACGTTGCGTATCGCGATCCGGTGGAACGGCCACGCCGACCAGGTCACGATCGGCAGAGTGAGCGCGGCCAGCATCCACTGCCAACCGGCGAACCGTGTATGAGGCTCGGCAACGTACATCACGGATAGTGCCGCCAGGGGCACGAAGAGGATTGCGGCAACGGTCAAGCGGGCCAGCAGATACCGTGCACGGGCAACTGTGGCATCGGCGCGATCCCGGGTACCAACGGTCCTGTGCGGGTCGGCTTGAATGGGCGTATTAGTCGTAGTCACAATAACTTTAAGATCTAGACATGATCTGCGATCTGGGACAGACCAGCCCTACGGGTTGAGTTTGAGTTGAGCAACAGATGCTCGTTGCCCACGTAAGCGCTCCCCGCCCAGGCTAGTTCACTCGCCAGAGGGCAATCCACAAAAGATTGGCCGGCCCGGGCTGCCTCGAACCGAGCACTGACGTCGGCCCAGTCCACCAGCGACCACAACTGTTCGATGTACTCGGCTTTGCCGTTCCGATACTGCAGACAAAACGCGTGTTCCCAGGCGTCGAAGACCAGCAGTGGCGTGCTGGTTATCACCAGGTTGTAGTGATGGTCGTTGATGTGGTGTATCACGAGACGCTGCCCGATCGGATCCCAGGCGAGCGCACCCCAACCCGATCCCTGAACAGCGGCGGTAACGCCGGTCATCTCCGCGCGGAACCCCTCGAATCCGCCGAAGAATTCGTCGATGGCCGCGGCCAATTCCCCGTCTGGCTCGCCGCCACCTTGTGGTGAAAGATTTCGCCAGAAGATCGAGTGCAGGCATGCCCAGCGAGAAAGAATGCCAGAGTGCGTTCCAATCCGGGCAATGCATCGGGGTTGCCGTAGGCCCGAACTTCGGCGATTTGCTCGGCGGTCGCGTTGGCACCTTTCACATAGGCCGCATGGTGCGCGCCGTGATGGAGCTCCATGATCCGCCTGCTCAGAACAGGTTCCAGCGCCGCATAGTCGTAGGTCAGGTCCGGCAACCGATACCCCGGCATACTGTTACCTCTCGTTAGCTCAAATTTTGCAACCCGACTCTAGCCAGAAAGTTTGTTGGCCGTACTATTTTATTTGGCCGATGAAAACTGGTCGGTTGGCTGTGCCACGGGCAAGCGGGTAGGAACTGCGGACAAAACCGCCCAAGCTACGCACGAATTCATGGCCATCGCACCGTATCGCCTACGAGGCCACCGGCTACGTGGGGCGAGCTATCAGCAGATACCGTCAAAAGATCGACCACGAACGACGAGATCGCCAGCAACGCAGCAAGACTCACACTGATAGGCTTCATCCTGGTCGCCTCCCGCCTCCCTCCTGAAGTCTGCCCAACCACCTGGGCCGGCCTACGTCGGGGATCAATTCACGTCCGACACTTTAACATATATGAATATCCTAATCATATATGCGCTGCTCAGCCGCTGTCGTGCCTGGCTTTACGGTCGTAACCCCCGGCCAGCACGCGGGCGGCGACCTGACCTGCGCTGGCGCGATCGGCTCCGCGACGTTGACCGGATCCCTGGCTTTTAAACATTGTAAACCATGTATATTATATCTTGAGTCATATATCTAGTGCGCCCGCGAGTCGGGCCAGTAGCGCTAGGAACATGGGTTACCCGTGCGCGATGACGGAGGCATGCGTGCCGACCGAGGCGTTCCCACGAGCAGGGCGACGAGGATCAGCACGCGCTGGGTGATCAAACAACAACTACGACGGCCAGCGTGCCGAAAATGACAGCGCGGCAACAGCTACGGGGGCATTCCATGACGACATCGGCGCGCGCTGCGGCCGCCCGGCTCGTGTTATGGCGCGCCGACGCGAACCCACACTACAAACGAGCAATCATGTCGGCGCAATACGACCGCGCGGTGCGCCTACGAGCCAAGGCAATGAAGATCCGGACAGAGCTTTCGCAAGTACCGCGGCTGCCACCGCCGAACAGCGTGGATTACAGCACTAGCAGGTGGATCGAGTTGATCGAGCGGGTCGCCACACTCGACTATGACCGGGCTGGTCTATACGAGGCCCTGACCTCGTTGATCAACCGTTGCGAGACAGTAATCGCGTCAGCCGTCCACCACAGCGACAGCCAGCTGAAACTACTGGCGGGGGACCTCAACAAGGTGATGAACAATGTTGCTCAGGTCGCAGCCAGGCTCCATGGTGCCCGGAATCCCGCAGAGGCAATCAAGCGTGGCGTAACTGACGTATGGCAAGAGCTCACCTCATTGCGCGAGAGCTACGACGGGATTCGCCAGGCCCAACACTGGATCATGGCGGGTGATTCCCACACTTCTTCTGCCCCAACCACGCACACTTCCGGGCCCGTGCTAGCGAATTTTGACGAAATCTTGAAACACCTTCGAACTCCGGTTCGACACCACGGGCTGCGTGACTGGGATAACTTTGGATTGCACCCCCAGCCAGAGGATCGGATTGCTCAACTAATAAGGTTCGCCGGCTCGTGATGCCACTTGAAAAGCGGCTGGCTCAATGGCATTCAGGAATTCAGTGCGGGGATTCGCTTCACAGCGGCGCCGCGCAGTCGAGTCACGGCTTGTGCAGTCCCTGACACAACGCGATCGATATCATCTTGAGAGACTTCGGAGCTCAGTGAGAAGCGGATGGTCGATCGAGCATCCTCGCCGCACACCCAGTCAAATCGCAAGCTGACTACCTCTTCAAGTATCGGCCCGGAGGCGTTGGGGTAAACGCCGCCCAGGACCGGTACCGGCGAGTCCCATGTCATAGCCCGTCTGTGGCCCAGCGGGTCGAATCGCGAAGTTCGATCGGCGGGTTGACCATCAACGGGCTAGTTGGCTTCGGTGTCGAGGTCGACGTCCTGGTCGCTGGCTTCGTGGTCGCTCCGCTTCTCCAGATCCTGAGCCCACATCTCGGCGTAGACCCCTTCGATGCAGGCGATCGCCGCAGCGTTTTGGCCAAAGAAGTTGGGTTTCCACCAGTGATGCCGACATCTGTCGATTCGCGGCCATGGCGGTTGGCAGGAGAGCTCCGGTATCCGCAGCTCCAAGCACCGACGCCGCGGCGCGCGCATCTTGCGCGGATTGCAGGGCCTCCGTCGCACCCCGGTTCAACCAGTGCATATACGACTCCGCCGCTGCACTTAGCGCCCTCGACACGGGTGTGGAGTCGCGATCTGACCCTGTCCACGCTCCAACGCCATCGAAATCACCTCGCCAAAGGTCGCCGCCGATTCCTCAAGGTCGGCGGCGAGGTCTTCCCAGGCCGCCGCGGCGATAAACAGCGGTTCTGCCGACGGCGCGGCAAGCCTACTGGCGGAATTGATCTCCGGCGACGGCGAAATACAGTCAGCCATCGTTTCTCCTCGCTCATCAAGCCACTTCTAGCGACGCTCGACAACGCTGTCATCGACCTATCGACCGAATGGCGACGCGCCAAAATGGGCCAGCCTCAACGGCATCGCAGGCGGCCGCCACATCTGCCAAACACGCTATACAGCAGCATGTTTGATGAGACGGTCGAAACTCGCGATGAACTGGATATGCTGGATGGAATGGCGGTGGACCACAAGGCCCACCGAATGCTTTACATGTCAACCGATTTTAGGCGACAAGAGCAGCAAGCTACGTTGCTGGGCAACTCCGATGTTGCGATTCTTGCCGAGTAACTTTCACGCTTCCGAGCATCCGGTGATGTCAGTTGCGCCTGGACCACGCGGTTGGTTCGCAAGGTCGAGATACCACTGGCGCACCCGCAGCTACGTCAGTAGCGGTGCATTCACCTGTCGGCAAAAGCCAGGCCGTTGATCGGGAACTAGATCCAAGGTTGCCTCCCCCTCCTTGATCATATACGTTCGGTCTCATTATATACGTAGATGTTGATGGGTCGGTGCTCCGTGAGAACTGTTCGGTGTTCTCTGCTTCGGGCGCGCCGATGACCAGCCCGCCGCGTGCCGCGGCGACACGCGGGGCTGCCGTCGAACTCGTCGCCATCCCCCGTCCGTGGGCCGCGCGAAATCAGAAGGCATCATGACAAAGGCAGATTCGCAATGCCTTTCGACGACGGTCATCCGGCCTGGGACTTCTCGGAATCCCGATCGCACTTCACATCCTCGGATCACAACACGAGCTTGTCGGCGGTGTCGACATCGATCCCTACCGAACGGCGATGGCCAATGCTGTCGGCATTCCCATCGCCAGCACGGTCGCCGAGGCAGCCAGTGCAGCCTGCATTGTCATTACCGTGCTACCGAGCATCGAGTCGCTCCACGCGGGTGTGCGCCAGTTGAAGCAGTGCCGGCCCCGACAGACGCGTTACCTGGTTGATGTGAGCACACTTCCTGCCGAAGCCAAGGCCGATGCCGCGGCAACTTTGCGCACAGTCGGCATTACGTTGCTCGACTGCCCGATCATCGGCACCAGTGCTCAAGCGTATGGCCGCGACGTTGTTGTGTGCGCGTCTGGACCCGAGCCTGCGGTTGAGGCGGTCAAGTGCGTACTCGACACGTTTAGCAAGCGGGTCGAATACGTGGGCGAACTGGGAGCTGGAGCCAACATGAAGCTGGTCGCCAATCACCTTGTCACGGTGCATAACGCCGCGACAGCGGAGGCGATCACCTTGGCGCAACGACTAGGTATCGACCCCGAAATGGCGGTCAATATCTTGACCGGGACGGGCGCGGGCTCGCGCCAGCTGGAATTGCGCGGGCCGATGATGGCATCGGGAACCTACAAGCCGATGGACCGCCACTGTTGCCACGTTCGTCAAAGATGTCGATCTCATCAGCGAGCTCGCCACTCAGCCAATTCGCCTGCACCCCTGTTGAACACGGCAGCCCAGCTCTACCGGGCGGCAAACGCCAACGGATTCGGCGGTCACGACAGTAGCGCGATACATGCGGTTTACTCTGGGCTCTCCCAGGGCGACGTGCACCAGGCCGGCATCAGCGATCCCCGGCCAAGACCTGAGGGAATTGCACATGCTCAACAATGACGTCTTTGTCTTCGACAACGTCGTGCACATGTACGACCTGTCCGACGACAACCTGATTAGCGCCAGCTCGAGCGCGGACCGTCGGGGACACCTCACAATTGGGTCGCGCATGCGCGGCGAGAGCGACAGTTCCCGTAGCAAGACGCCGACTAACCCTGGGGTCGGACACGGATTCGATCGCCGATGGACGGTCCACGACTTGGCACAGGTGGTGTTCGCTGACGGATCACCGACATGGCGATGGCCCAAGCCGTAGTCCTTTACGACGTGTACAAAGACGGTTTCGCCCCGGTGCGCGCTCAGTACGAATTCGCGCAGGCCTACCCCGACAAGGTCCTGTTTTGCGGTGGCGTGGATCCGTTGTATCTGGGTGGTAATCAAAGCGTGGGTTATGCGATGACCCGCCAAGTTGTCGAGCTGGGTGCCCGCTCGTTCAAGTTTTACAACGGTCACCTGGACAACTCGTGGCGTTGCGACGATCGCGAAGTCGCCTACCCGATGTACGAGCAGGCACAAGAGCTGGGTACCAAAGTGCTGCAGTTCCACAAAGGATTTCCCATCACGCGGGCACCGTTGGAAACCCTGAGTCCGCTCGACATCGAACGTGCCGCCGTTGACTTCCCCGACATGATCTTTGCAATCCATCATCTGGCGTTACCGTACTTCGAAGAATGCGTGTATATGGCTGCGCGCCATGCCAATATCGTGCTCGTCCTATCCGGGACCATGCACCTACCGTTCGTCGCACCATGGGACTTCAAGACCTACATCGGCCGGTTGCTGCGCGACGTGGGCTCCGATCGTGTGCTGTGGGGATCCGAGGCACCGCTGACCGGGCCACCACGACCGGCCGTGGAGTGGTTCTGGAACATGCAAATCGACGAAGAGCTGCAAGCAGCATGGCTATCCCGCCATCAGCGAGGACGACAAGCGCAACATTCTCGGACTCAATCAGGCACGGCTGTTCGGTGTGGATCCCCAAAGCGTTATCCGGTCCACGCACTGCGGCGTGACTGGCGGTGATACGGCGTGACACCTCACTGTTGCGATCACCCCGCTCCGCTGCCACTCACGCATGCGAACGTCGCCGCTGTTCTAGAAACTCAGATTCGGCCACTGCTCCACATCCACGGCGGCGACCTCGAATTGGTGTCCCTGTCCGCCGAAGGAGTTGTGCGCGTTCGCTTCCACGCATCTTGCCGGGCATGCCCGCTCAAGGCCGTTACCTACGCGGTCTCTATTCGCCAACGCCTGATGGAGATCCCGGGTGTCACCGACGTGGTGATGGACGACGTGCGGTTGTCGAGAATGGCGATTGCACGCGTCGAGGCTGCCTATCGCGATCACCCGCTTGATCTCAGCTCCTACGACAATGATCGGGCCCCAGCCGGGCCAGTAGTGAACCCAACGGAGGAACCATGATGTCGTTTGTATCGACGCCGGCGAGCATGGCAGTCATTGCGACTGTTGCGGCCTTTCAACGGATTAACGCCACCGTCGCCTCAGGAGCAGGTGCAGTGGCTGCGGTGCCAAGGTGGACCGCAGCCACACTGGCGGACATGCTAGGCGTAGCTGGACATCAACTCGGTCCATTTGTCCGCCCCGACGCCTACGCGGCCGTCGCGGCCGGCACCACGGCAATGATGGTTTCAGACGAATGTTGGTACGACTAGAACAGCGCCCACACTTCGGGTGGACTGAGCAGACGACCATCGCGTTGTCTTCGATACGAAATATCTGGCGCTGCAGTGGGATTAACGGCTCCCGCACGTCGTCGCGCCCTGAGTAAACGTACGGTTGCGTCAAGATGAAGCGGGTAATACGCATTCAGTTCAGCACGACCGCGGTTACTTCCACTTCGACAACCATGCCGGGCCACGCGAGGCGCACGAACGCCTACTAGAGAGTGCGGCGGCGGTCAAGTAGGTGACGACTCGGACGACGTGGCTAAGATCTGCGCCTAGATCGGCGAGAATGGCTTTGATCTTGTCGTAAGCCATCCGTGTTTGACCGGCGCAGTCACCCGCGACAAAGATCAACTTGCCGGGCCCGTCTACTATTGCCGCATCGGCAAACAGATCCCTACTCCACCGCCCGTAGATCTTTCTGTTGGCCATGAGTCCTTCCAGGCTGCATGAGTGACGTATTCAGCGCCAGAGCCCTTGCGGACTGCGGAGATTAGTCTCCGCGAGAACCGCTTGCCAACAGCGACTCAGGTCGGTCGCAGCCGGGCGCTGACCGGGGTACTGTCACGATCAAGGGTCGGTCGTTCGTTTCTCTCCCGATTCGACGGGCCGCTCGCTTCGCCGCATCGCCGCGTACTGAGCGCGGTGGCGCCCCGAAGGTGCCGGTCAGGAGAAGTTGTCGCCGACGGTGACGCAGCCGGGGCGGTCCGGCGGCCATAGACGCGCGCACGACACGACGAATTTACAAATCAGTCTGGTGTTGTCACGCGGTTCGAGTAGTAACCAGAGGCTCCAAAGATATACGATTTCGTAAGAAGGACGCAGGGGCAAGGAGTACATACGAAAATGGGCAGCGTATCTTACGCCACTCGCAAGAACGAAGGGGATCCCAGCACGTCTCGCACTGGGGTCGATCTTGCGCGCGACACGGTACGAAACATGATTTTGCGGGGTGAGATCGACGCCGGCAGCCGCGTGGTGCTCGCCGACGTTGCGCAACGGATCGGGACAAGTGTCACTCCCGTCCGCGAAGCGTTGCGCGACCTTGCCGCGTCGGGATTGGTCGATATCGACGCGCACAAGGGCGCCCGGGTACACGCGGCCAGCGCCGCGGAGTTGTCCGAGATCTACGCGTTGCGGTCGCTACTTGAGTCGCGGGCGATGGCCGAGGTGGCGGCGCTAGCCGAAGAGGACCGGGTAGTCGCCTGCACGATCGCGGCCCGACTGGTCAAAGAGATGGACCGCGAGTCGGAAATGGGCGCCTGGACGACACTCAATCACGACTTCCACGCGTGTCTGGTTGAACCTCTTCGCACCCGATGGCCCCTGTTGTTCAACATGATCGAATCGTTGCGGAACAGGTCGATGCTGCCGGTGGCGAAGATGATGCGGGACGATCCGGCACTGGCGGTCAGAGCCAACCGCTACCATCGATCTCTCGTGACTGCGGTCCGAAAGGGCGATCCCGATAAGGCCGCCCGCGTGCGGGCAGAGCATCCGGATCGCGTCATGACCATAATGTTGAAGTCCTTCGAAGAGTCCGCCAGCTGATCGGACCAGGTACCTGTTCGCCACCACCTTGTCACGTACACAGGCTCCACCGTTGGTCCGTGTCCCGTGCGCGTGCGATGACGCAGCCCGCCTTGAGTGTCCCCAGGGATGCGTCATGGAAGTCCGACGATCCAAAATTGGCCGTCACGGACAAGGTGTCGTCTCCAAACGAGGTCTGTTGGACCAAATGATCGCCGGTGAGCCAGGCGAAGCCGGGTCAGCGGCTCGATGCCCGCGTTCGACGCCAGCGACGCGAAGAATTGCTGCAACCTCGCCAGTTGAAACCCCTCGGAGTTCAAAGTCGCCGTGTCGAGGGCGTAGAGCAACGGGGTGACGTACAGCATCGAGAGCAACGTGCGGGTTGGTTGCTCCGCGGGGAACTTGTTGAATGGTAGTTCCCATCGGTCCAGGCTGACCACTGAGTCGTGTAACACCGCTTCGTACATAGGAATTCGGTACTTTGGATCGAACAAGACGGTATGAAGCACGGGAGTCAGCTCGACTTTGCGAAAGAAGATATCCGCGCCGTTTGGTCCGGTATAGCCGCCCCAGTATTGGCGATCGCGCTCGGCATCCCACAGCGGGGCCAACGCCGGGCGTGCTAGATCCGTGACTGAAGTCCACGACGTCATTAGCCCACGGCTCGACTGCTTCCGAACCGACCACAAAGCGCTCGTCGAGCCCTCGCATCCGCGCCAAGCGATTTCGCCGATCCTGCGCCTGACTCATCGGGTGGACGAGGCTGTAGTCATCGAAGGTCGCCCCGGTAGCGTCAACGTCCAGGAAGTAGCTGTTGGCCCCGTTCGATGTCATTTCTGCGACGCGTTGATCAAGCACCCTTGGCCGCTGTGCCAACGCTTGGGAACTCAGGTAACACCCCCGATCGTGAAACCCCGGCCGGGGGTGGCCCTTTTCATCGATGACGCAGCCATCGGGCCACAGATCACCGGGCCAAACTGACAGCGGACTGTCGGCCTGCGTGGAATCTTGGACATTGGCGTAGCTGTCGTAGGGACCGACGAGGTATCCCGCTGACTTGGCGGCCGATACCAAATCCGCGGGCCACAAGCCTTCGTCGTAGCCGAGCCACATCCGGTCAATGCCAAGGGCTTGCAGTCTTTCGACCACCGCCGTCGATCCTGCTGCCCCAAAGTTGTAGGCGTGGTAGGCGCCGATGAGCTTGGCGACATCGGGATTCCTTGCGATCTTGTCGCGAAGTGAGGTGAGAGCGTTGTTGGCCCGCAACAGGTCGCGGTAATCTTCGGCACCAGCCAACGGGGAACCATCGGTTTCCCGAATCATGACCGTATATCCACGCCGTCCCTTGGCGGAGATGAACCTATGCTTGGCCGTTCCCTGGATGCGGCCCGCGACGGAGTCGAGCTGCAACGTGGTACCGATGTCCGTCGGTACCAGATAGCTCGCCCCCACCGAGCCGTGGCGAAAACTCCACAGCGGCAGTGAAAGATCCGGTAGATCAAATCCTTCACCTCCGACCAACCTTGGCTCGGGCCCGATCCAAAACGGGTCATCGGCGGGGATGTTCAGGCCCTCCCCAATCGGGATCTGCAAGTCGGACATCCCAGCCCCGGTGACGGGCCAAGCCAGCGTTTGATCGATACCGGTAGCCAGATCAAAGACCACCCGGCCACCTCGCGACGCGACCTGGACGTTGAGGTCTACCTTCGGGTAATACCAATGGGCACCAGCCGAATTCACGACGACCCGAGTTGGCGCGCCGAGCGGCGTTGGCGCAGCGTCCGACAGCAGCACCCGCCCGCGCACACTGAGGTTGGTAGTGTCGACCGTGATCGTTTGGTCGGTCAATCTCACGATGACCTCGTGGCCGTTGGCCTGAACGGTATCCACACGCCGCTCCGAATCTTCGGTGCAACCGATGGCGGTTACGCCGATCAGCGATGCCAGCGCGAGTATTCGCCACGACGATCTCACAACTGCACGCCTTCGACCACCATCGTGATCGATACCGACGCCACCACAACGCTTTTCATCGTCGCCTCCCTCACCGTCCCGCGCACTCCGACGCCGGGCATGTAGACGACGGCGCGATGACATCGCCGCACCAGGCAACGTCAGTCGGCATCGATCGGGAGCTGCAGCTGATCCCCGCGGCACACGCCCACGACGCTGCCGATCATATATCAAATCAACTATGGCATACGACAGTGATCGGTGTTTCTCTTACGCGCGCCGCAACGACCTCGGACGGTCAGGAGCCACTGCGCGCTGTCGCTCTAGGTTGCCCCTGCGGGCCATCTACACGGCCAGAGCCGATGCCTGGTGGCGACGTTTTTGTCACTCTCCGGGGTCCTGAAATCCTGTATTCGGCCCGACTTCCAGCCCTCCCAGATACTTTCGTGTTGTCCCTCGGTCGAATCGGCGAGGCCTGGCGCGGAGATGATGTTCACTTCGGCGCCGACCCCCAGGGCATCCAGCACTCGATCCCGGACCTTGCCCTTCAGCTGTTCGTCGTCGAGGGCGCCGTGAGCGCTAACCCGAATTTCGAGGTGATCTCGATCGTCGCGGGTGAAGATGTCGAGAACGTATCCCGAGACGCGTTCCGCGTCGACGAGGACCGCGTTTTCGATCTCGGCGGCAGTCCGCTGCCGGCCCCCAATGCAGACTCTGGTGCTGACCGGGCCAAGTACGTCAATGACCATTCGGTCTGATCGGCTGTCGCGCACGATGGTGACGAGGTCTCCGGTTCGGTACCGAATCAGTGGTTTGATTCCGGGGATCAGCGTAGTCAGGCACAGTTCTCCAGTGCCCTGGAACCCAAGCGACTCTTCGGTATCGGGGTCGATGACTTCAAAGACATAGTTGGGAGTGACGGCGGCGAGCGCACCCGTAGCGGTTGCCACCGCTACGGCGCCAACCTCCGGAGGTCCGTACAGAAGGTTGTAAACGGTGGAATCCCACGCTCGGCCGAGCAACGCCTTCGTCCCGTCAGAGCAGGATCCGCCCGTGGCAAGCAGACATCGGATGTCGAGGTCCTGGCGAACGTCGACACCATAGCGTTGGCTCAATTCCGCCAATCCCATCAACATCGACGGGGAGCCGACCAGCATGTTCACTCTGAGGTCAAGCAGGACCTGAAAGAATCGATCGAAGCCGACGGCCGGAGACCGCGGAAAGATGTCGAGCCTGGTGATACCGGCATGCTTGGCCGCGTAGGCAATCGTATTGCACGTCGGATGCAGTTCGTTGGGAACGGCGACAGCAAGGATGGGCTTTTCGCCGTCCGTGAAGTGATGGTCCGCCATGCCGCGCAGCGCGTGCGCCACGGTGCGATAGTCGAGGTCGAACTCGATTTCGGCCTTGGGGCACGGGATGGGATGTTCGACATTTTCCGTTGTCTCGAAATAGAAGTGGGCGTCGCTGACCGGTCCGCAGAGCATGTCGAACATGGCTTCGCTCACATCGTCCTGGGTGGTGAACGGCAGGGTCGCGAGGTTGTCCAGAGTCAGTGTGGAGGGCCGGGCCCAAGCCAGTCGGTCGGCATAGAAACGGGAACGGCGTTGGACATGGTCGATCACCGCACGCAACGATGCGGACTGCCACTGGTGAAGTTCGTCGGGCGTAAGACTGCCGTCGAGCCACCGATCGAGAGTCGTAGACCACCTGCCGATGTCCATGATTCCAGCACCCACCCTGCTCACAACGGGATCATATATTTCGAGAATAAATATATATGACGTGCAGGGTGGGTGCCTCGGGCGCACACCAAGCCTATTTCAGGAACCGCTCCACGTAGGGCGCGAACCGTTCGCGCAGCTCACTCTCCTGCAGCCCGAACATTTCGCACGATGTCTCGACATTGCCCAACCGGCCGCGCTGATGGCCCGCCAGGTAGTCGGAGATCGGCTGGCGCGCCACGTCATTGAACGGTTCGCCGGCCAGGGCGTAGACCCGCTCGGCGACAGCAAGCTCGTCGATCATGAAGTCGTTGAACCGGATGTCGATCGAACGCTCCGGACCGATGGCGTCACGGTCGTGCACGAGCGCGGTCAACATCTGGTCGAGGCGATCGATCCAGGAGTGGGCGATCAGTTCCACCGGCACCGGCGAGCGGTGCATGCGCGCGGAGTAGGTGATCATCGCGACCATCGACAGCGCCACCGGCACCGGGTCGCGGTGAGTGAACACGACGATGCTGTCCGGGAAGACCCGATCCAGCACTCGCACCTGCTCGAGATGCTGCGGTGACTTGAGCAGCCAGCGCCGGCCCCCGCGCAGGAATTGCATGGCCTTGAGTTGGGTGGCCAGGTACTGATAGTGCGGGGTCTGGTCGTGGGCCCGGTAGTAGTCACGCCAGCGCGGCACCTCGGCCAGCGTCTCGAAGAGCATCGTGGAAATGTCGTTGGCCAGCAGCTGGATCTCTTCGTGCACGTGGTCGGTGGTCATCTCGTGCATCAGCGGGAAATGCGGCATCACCAGGTTGACCACCCCGACAGCCACGTCCATCCGCGTCCGGCGCGGATCCGGTTCGGCGCCAATCTCATTCGGCGATGGGAAAGGCTCGTTGCTTTCCCAGTACGGCATGGTGCGGAAGGTGGGTGGCGCGGCCAGCAGATTGTGCAGGTGGGTGGTGCCGGTGCGGGGCAGCCCGGCGATGACGATCGGCGAGCGCAGTTCGATGTCGTTGATCTCCGGGTGCCGACGCAGCAGGTCGGTCAGCAGCAGCCGGTTCTTGAGTAGCTGCAGCAGTTGCCCGTAGAAGTTCACGACTCCGGCGGCGTGCAGCCCGTCGATCTCGCGCAGTGCGACGAGGTAGACGTCGAGGCGTTCCCGGTAGTCGTCGGGCCCGAAATCATGCAGTCCGGTGTCGGCGCTGGCCTGCGCGTGCAGCGCGTCGGCGTCCAACGAGCACTGCGGGGCCATCATGGCCATCATGTCGAGGATCTGCTGACCCTCGGCGCTGAATTGCGGTTGGGCAAGGTCAGTTAAGCGAACGGCGTCGGTCACGGCGACTTATGTTACTCTGAGTTTCGTAATGGTTGTAGACTTTGGCCGACCTCGTGACCCGCGTATCGACGGTGCGGTGCTGCGCGCCACCGTCGAGCTGCTCGCCGAGACGGGCTATCCCGGGCTGCTGGTCTCGGCGATCGCCAAGCGAGCCGGCACCAGCAAGCCCGCGATCTACCGCCGGTGGCCCAGCAAGGCGCACCTGGTGCACGAGGCGGTGTTCCCGATCGGCGCCGCGACCGAGATCCCCGACACCGGATCGCTTCCGGAGGATCTGCGCGAGATGGTCCGTCGCTCAATGACTTTCATGGCCACACCGGCCGCCAGGGCGGCGATGCCGGGGCTGGTCGGCGAGATGGCGGCCGACCCGGCCCTGCATTCCAAACTGCTGGAACGCTTCGCCGGCATCATCGGCGGCGGCCTCGCCGAGTGCTTGAAGCGGGCCGCGGCCCGCGGCCAGTTCGCCGCCGACGTGACCGCCACCGAACTCACCGAGGCCATCGCCGGCATCACGCTGATCGGCCTGCTCACCCGTCCGGACGAACTCGACGACACCTGGGTCGACCGCACCACCTCGTTGCTCCTGAAAGGAATCAGCGCATGACGCACGAATCGACGGCCGCGTGGAAAGAGCTGCTGGCCACCATCGGCGACCTCGACCGCTCCTTCCTGGAGGGCGACCGGGCGGTGACCGACGACCGCCACATTGCCGACGGCTACCGCATGCTGGCGACCACCCTGGGCGTCGCCTTCGACACCTACCTGTTCCCCGAGCCCGGCCGTCCACAGTTCGTTGCGGTCAATACCCCGTTCCGTCGCGATCGCCGGTGGGGTGGCGACAACACCGACGCGTACTACTTCATCTGCCCGGTCGACGAGAAGCGGCGGTATCGCATCAGCGGCAACAAGGGCGACAGCGTCTACTTCTCGGTGACCGCCTACAACGAGCCCTCGCCGGGCGCGTGGTCGGATCGGATCGTCGCGATCATCCGCGACACCGATCTCGACATCGACGCCGCCGGCGACTTCTCCTTCGAATTGCCACCGACGGCCGACGCCGTAGTGCTGATGACCCGCGACTATCAGGCCAACCCGCTGACCGGACGCCCGGTGGCGTGGAATATCGAGGCGCTCGACGATACGGAGCCGATCCGGCATGGCGACGCCGAAACCGCGGCCAGCCTGCGTGCGGCCGCCGCCTGGATGCGGACGATGGGTGCCATCGTGCCGCTTCCGGTCGGGACGCGGGTCGACGACCAGCACGGGCTGGGTCACGAAACTGCCCACGCCGCAAACGAATTCGCCGCGCCCTATCAGGTGCCCGACGCCAACTTCGGCTGGTCGGCCCGCGACGCGTGCTACGCCTACGGCAGTTTCGTGCTCGACGACGACGAGGCGCTCGTCATTACGCACCGGCCGCCGTCGTGCCGGTTCTGGAACCTGGTGGTGTGGAACCAGTTCATGGCCACCTACGGCGACGAGGATGCGCGGTCGTCGCTCAACAACCACACCGCCGCACTCAACAGCGACGGCTCCGTCACGATCGTCTTGTCTCGCGACATCATCGCCCACCCGAATTCACTGACCACACTTGGCTATCCGCGCGGCAACCTCGCGTTCCGGTGGTTCCTGTCCGACGGCGTACCGGAGCGGCCCGAGGTGCAACTGGTCAAGGCGATCGACGCACCGACCGCGGTGTCCTAAGTCTGCCGGACCAGTTCGATCGCGCGGCCCAGCGTCGCAAGCTTGGCATCGAGCGTCTCGCCGGCGGGGTAGAGCCGCACGGTGTTGACACCGGCGTCGCGCCACACCGCCAGCCGCGCGCGAACCATCTGCTCGGTGCCGATCAGCGTGGTGCCCAGCACCATGTCGTCGGTCACCAGCTGCGCGGCGCCGTCGCGATCACCGGCCTGCCAGCGCTCGCGCACGGCGGCGGCGACGTCGGCCCAGCCCTGCCGGCTGTAGGCCTGGTTGTAGAAGTTCGTGCTGGACGACCCCATGCCGCCGAGGCTGAACGCGAGTTCCTTCTTGCGGCCGGCGACCATGCCGTTGAGTTCGTCCTCGTCGGCGGCGAACGCGACCTCGGCGCCCTGGCAGATGTCGATGTCCGCGCGGGTGCGGCCGGTGGCCGTCAGGCCCTCGTCGAGGTGGGCGAAGTACGCCTCGGCCGCGCCCTCCGGGACGAAGCTGGTGCCCAGCCACCCATCGGCGATCTCCCCGGTGAGCCTCAGCATCGCCGGAGACAGCGTGGCCAGGTAGATCGGAATGGCGTGCTGGGGCGTATTCGACACCCGCATCGGCACCGCCTCACCGGGGCGGGGGATCTGAAATTCCTTGCCGGAATGCGAAATCTTGCCTCCGGCGAACACCTGCCGCACGATGTCGACGGTTTCCCTGATCCGGGCGAGCGGCCGGCTGAACGAGATACCGTGCAGGCCCTCGATCACCTGGGGACCCGAGGCGCCCAGCCCCAGCAGGAACCGCCCGTTCGACAGGTTGGACAGCGTGATCGCGGTCTGGGCGACCAGCACCGGCGACCGGGTGCCGACCTGCAGGATTCCGGAGCCGAGCAGCATCTTGTCGGTACGCGCGGCGAGATATCCCAGCGCCGACGGCGCATCCGCACCCCACGCCTCGGCGACGAAACACACGTCGAGTCCCAGGTGTTCGGCTTCGACGGCCAACGTCACCACCTGGGCGACTTCGTCACTGCCGCCGGACAACTCGACCGTCGTCGCGGTGCGCATCAGCGCACCCCGTGTTCGGCCAGCCTCTTGATTGCCGCGAGGGTCTTGCTGATCGACGTCTCGAATTCGCGCATCCGGACGAACACGATCTTTTCTTCCTTGTCCGGCATCGAATCGATCGCCGCCGACAGCCCCGAGCGTCCCGGTCCCATCTGCATCCAGAAGCTGAGGCTGGTACCGCCATCCCGGGGTGCCAGCCGGAACCGCCAGATCGCCGACGGGCTCTCGGCGTCGCCGACCGCCCAGGCGAATTCCTTCGGCTGCTCGCAGGCCACGATGTGCGAGGTGGTGCTCCATTCGCCGAACGCGTCGTGCTGGTTGTGTCCGACGAAGCGGGCACCGACCTTGGGCCGATCGGCGCCGCCGGCCCATTCCACGGACTGCAACTCGCTGCTGAACGTCGGCATCAGCTTGATGTCCGAGATCAGGTTCCAGACCCGGACGGGATCGGCGTCGATCCACATCGAGACTTCCACCGTCGGCTTGTCCGCATAACGTGCACCGGTCCACTCCACGCAGCCCATTGTCCCCCACCCGGGGCGGGGCTCAGGCCGCGACGGGCTCGCGATCGGCCGGCTTGTCGGCCTTGATCTTCGGCAGCAATGACGTCAGCTTGCCCGGTTCCGGGAAGGTCAGCTTGACGATCTTGCGCACCACGGTGCCGAACTGCTGCAGCAGCGGGCCCTTGTTGTAGGGGATCCCGTACCGCTCGCAGATCTCCTGCACCTCGGGCGCGATGTCCGCGTAGCGGCGGGCGGGCATGTCGGGGAACAGATGGTGCTCGATCTGGTGCGACAGGTTGCCGGACAGCAGATGGAAGATCTTGCCGCCGGTCAGGTTCGCCGAACCGAGCACCTGACGGAAGTACCACTGGCCGCGCGACTCGTCCTTGGTCTCCTCGACGGTGAATTCCTGAGTGCCGTCCGGGAAGTGGCCGCAGAAGATGATCATGTACGACCACACGTTGCGCATCAGGTTGGCCGTCATGTTGCCGGTGAAGACGAACGGCGCGAACGGGCCGGCCAGCAGTGGGAAGGCGACGTAGTCCTTGAGCGTCTGGCGCTTGGTCTTCGTCCAGATCTCCTTGAGGGTGTCCTTCTTGTCCCACACCCGGATCTCGCGGGAGCGGATCTTCTCGGTCTCCAGTTCGTGCAGCGCGACGCCGTATTGGAACAGCACCATCAGCAGGAAGGCGTACAGCGGGTTGCCGAGGAAGTACGGCGTCCATTTCTGGTCTTCGCTCATCCGGATGATGCCGTAGCCGATGTCGCGGTCCATCCCGACGATGTTGGTGTGGGTGTGGTGCATGTAGTTGTGCGAGTGCCGCCACTGATCGGCCGGGCACGCGGTGTCCCATTCGAACGAGCGCCCGGAGATCGTCGGGTCACGCATCCAGTCGTACTGGCCGTGCATGATGTTGTGGCCGATCTCCATGTTGTCCAGGATTTTCGCGACGCCTAGCATCGCGGTGCCCAGCAGCCAGGCCGGCGGCAGGAACAGCAGCACACGGCCGCCCACCTCCAGCGCCCGCTGGGTCTTGATGACGCGGCGGATGTAGTCGGCGTCTTCTTCACCGAGGTCCGCCATCACGCGGTCGCGGATGGCGTCGAGTTCACGGCCGAACGCGTCGGCCTGCTCGGGGGTAAGGGTGATCTTGTCGTGCGACATAGCTCCTCCTCCAATCGTTTACGGGCTGTTATAGCGAGAGATCCACGTCGCCCACGGGGACGGATACGCAGATCTGGATGTTTTCGTCCGGGGCGGTCGAGACCGCGCCGGTGGTGAGACTGCGCACGGTGCCGGAAACCTTCCGGCGCGTGCAGGTGTGACAGATGCCCATCCGGCATCCGTTCTCCGGCGTCAAGCCGGCCGATTCGGCCTGCTCCAACAGCGAGCGGCCGTCGTCGACGACGTCAACGCCGCTGTCCGCGAACGTGATTCGACCACCCGACGGGTTCGCCGGAGCGGTGATCACCGGCGGCACGAAGCTCTCGGTGTACACATTCTCGCAGTGCTCGCGCACGGCGTCGACCAAAGCGGTTGGGCCGCAGACGAATACCGCATCCGGTGCGGGCATCGCCGCGGCCAGGTGCTGCGGCCCGAAGCGGCCGGTCAGGTCTCCGGCACCCGATCGGGTGTAACCGTGCAGCACCCGCACCCCGGGCATCGCCGTCAGCTCGTCGCGGTAGCACGCCTCGGCTTCGGTGCGGGCGTAGTGGACGAACGCGATTTCTGCCCCCTGGTTTTGCAAGTGACCCTCGGCGACCAGCGTGCGCAGCATGGCCATGACGGGCGTGATGCCGCTGCCGCCGGAGACGAGAAGAATCCGCCGCGGGCGTTCGGCCGGCAATACGAAGTCGCCGCCGACACCGGACAGGCCGACCACCATGCCGCGACGAGCCTGCTCGTAGAGGTGGTTGGACACCAGGCCGCCGTCATGGCGGCCGATCGTCAACTCGAGGGTCGAGCTGCCCTCGACGTTGGCGGGTGAGTAGCAGCGGGTGTGCCGGCGGCCGTCGATGTCGAGAGCGACGTTGACGTACTGACCGGCCTTGAAGGTGTGGGCGGACATGAAGCTCTCGTTAGGAGCGAGGGTGAGTGTGACACTGCGCGGGGTGGTGCGGCACACATCGACGACCTTGGCGCGGGCTTCTCCCTGGGTCCAGGTTGGATCTACCAGCTCGGTGTAGCGGTCCACGCCGTGTGGGCCGGTGAGCAGGTCAACCAGGTCGGAACCGAGGATGCGGTCCCGGAAAGTCTTGGCGAAGCTCCGACGCGGGGTCTGACTTCTTTGAGTGAACATATGTACACCGTGCTTCCCGCAGGAGCAGCTAGTCAAGGGTTTCCGCAGCTCTGTGGTAGGGTTCACACAGTGAACGGTCGTACTCCTAGCTCACGGCCGCACCGTTCCAGCCGCGAGCGCTCCAGGGAAAGCCCCTCTCGTGAAGAGCGCAAAGAGGCTACTCGGCGCGCCATCATCGCCGCGGCACTCAAGCTGCTGCAGGACCGCAGCTTTTCCGCTCTGAGCTTGCGTGAGGTGACCCGCGAGGTCGGGATCGTGCCCGCGGCGTTCTATCGGCACTTCGAGTCGATGGAGGCCCTCGGGCTCGTGCTCATCGACGAGTCATTCCGCAGCTTGCGCGACACCCTGCGCGACGCGCGGGCCGGCAAGCTCGACCCGACCCGGGTGATCGAGTCGTCGGTCGAGATCCTGGTCGCCAGCGTCGCCGATCGACGCGAGCACTGGCGCCTGATCGGCCGCGAACGCAACAGCGGGCTAAGTGTGCTGCGCTACGCGATCCGCACCGAGATCCGGCTGATCACCTCCGAGCTGGCGACCGACCTGGCCCGCTTCCCGGGACTCAATGCGTGGAGCACCGAGGACCTCAACGTGCTGGCGACCCTGTTCGTCAACTCGATGATCGTGATCGCCGAGGCGATCGAAGACGCCCAGACCGCCGAGGCGCTCGAAGACATCCGGCGTATCGCCGTCAAGCAGCTGCGGATGATCGCGATCGGCATCGCCGGCTGGCGTAGCAGCCCTTAACGCGGCTCCCGCCACATCGCCCACAGCGGTGGGCCACCGTTGGGCAGGGGCATCTCCTGGGTGACTTCGAAGCCGAACCGCAGGTAGTAGGGCACGTTTTCGGGCTTGCTCGACTCGAGATACGCCGGGCAGTGCTCGGCATCGCAGCGGTCCAGCCGCGACCGCATCAACGCCTGCCCATAGCCCTGGCCGCGGACCGTCGGGTCGCTGCCGATCGCCGCCAGATACCAGTGCGGCTCTTCGGGATGCTCGCGCTTCATCATGTCCTGGATGTCGCGCGCCATCCCGGTGCGCAGGCCGAACACCCGCAGAAAGGCCGGCGTCATCGCGAACTGCGCCCAGCGCGATTCCTGCCAGTGGTTCGGCGGGTCCCATAGGGCAGCCGCACCGATGACGCCTCCGTCGTGGGCCACCTCGACACCGCCGAGCCCCAGGTGATGGTGGCGGGTCATCGCCGCAAACATCCGGGTCAGGTGCGTGGTCCGCGTCGTGCTGTCGGGAAATATCCAGGCCATCACCGGATCGTCGAAGAAGGCTCGGCTCAGGGTGGCGGACAACTCGCGAAGGTCGGCTTTGCGCGCCGGACGTGCCTGGGAGGCCATGACGCCAGGCTAGTGGCAAACCAACCGCCTTAAAACGAAGAACCCCGGAACATCATGGCGAAGCCGGTGACCGCCGCGATGGCACCCACGGCGTAGATGGAGATCGAAAGCCACAGCACGCCGATCGTCGACGCGAACCAGCACAGCAGCAATGCGCCGCACATCAGGCACACGCTGTAAAGCGGTGTGCGGTGCGGACGATCGCTCCTCGCCATCTGTTGCCAATTCCCATTCGCATCGTGGGTAAAACTGCACAAGTGTGACCGTTCAGGCGAGGGGTACTTTAGTGCGATGACCGGACTTTCACGGCGGACATTCGGGCAGATCGCGACCGGCGTGGGCGTGCTCGGCGCCGGTGCATTGGCCGCCGGGTGCTCCCGCGAGCATCAGGGCGCACCGGCAAATCCACCGCCACCGGCCAAGGGTGTCGGAATCGTCTTGTCGCACGAGCAATTTCGCACCGATCAGCTGGTGCTGCAAGCCCAGGCCGCCGAAAAGGCTGGCTTTCAATACGTCTGGGCCAGTGACCACATCCAGCCGTGGCAGGACAACGAGGGCCACTCGATGTTCCCGTGGCTGACGCTGGCGCTGGTGGGTAGTGGCACCAGCCGCATCTCCTTCGGCACCGGCGTCACCTGCCCGACCTACCGCTACCACCCGGCGACCGTCGCGCAGGCCTTTGCCTCGCTGGCGATCCTGAACCCGGGCCGGGTGTTCCTGGGGCTCGGTACCGGCGAGCGGCTCAACGAGCAGGCCACCACCAACATGTTCGGCAAATACCCCGAGCGCCATGACCGGTTGGTCGAGGCGATCGACCTGATCCGCCAACTATGGAGTGGTCAACGAATCTCGTTCGCGGGCCGCTATTTTCAGACCAACTCGCTGAAGCTCTACGACCTGCCGGCGACCCCGCCGCCGATATTCGTCGCCGCCAGCGGACCCAAAAGCGCAAGGCTGGCAGGACAATACGGCGACGGCTGGATCACCCAGGCCCGCGATCTCACCAACGCCAAACTGCTGAACGCGCTCAATGCCGGCGCCCACGCCGCCGGCCGCGATCCCGCGACGCTGGGCAAGCGCGCCGAACTGTTCGCCGTCGTCGGCGATAACGAGGAGGCCGCCCGCACGGCGGCCTTGTGGCGCTTTACCGCCGGGGCCGTCGATCAACCCAATCCGGTCGAAATCCAGCGTGCGGCCGAGGCGAACCCGATCGAGAAGGTGCTGGCCAACTGGACGGTCGGTACCGACCCCGCCACGCACGTCACCGCCGTGCAATGGGTTCTCGATGGCGGCGCCATCCCGTTTCTGCGCTTTCCACAGGGCGACCCCATTGCCGCGATCAACTTCTATCGCGACTACGTCCTGCCCAAGCTGCACTAAAGCGTCGCCGCGCTGCCGGCCCATTCCAGGCCCCACTTACGATGGGGTTGCTCCTTCTGCGTTTATCCACGATGCCGGTGCGACGGTGCGCCGGGGAATGGTTGGCCACCGTGTGGGACTTCGAAACGGACCCGGAATACCAAGCGAAGCTGGACTGGGTCGAAAAATTCATGGCCGAGGAACTCGAACCGCTCGACCACGTCGCCCTCGATCCCTATGACAAGCAGAACGCCGAAACGATGGCGATCCTGCGTCCGCTGCAGCAGCAGGTGAAGGACCAAGGTTTGTGGGCCGCGCATCTGGGGCCCGAACTCGGCGGCCAGGGCTACGGCCAAGTCAAGCTGGCGCTGCTCAACGAGATCCTCGGGCGCTCGCGCTGGGCGCCGTCGGTGTTCGGCTGCCAGGCACCGGACTCCGGAAACGCCGAGATCCTCGCGCTGTTCGGCACCGACGAGCAGAAGGCCCGCTACCTGCAACCGCTGCTGGACGGCGAGATCACGTCGTGTTACTCGATGACCGAGCCGCAGGGCGGTTCCGATCCGGGGATGTTCGTGACGAGCGCGACGCGCGATGGTGACGATTGGGTCATCAACGGGGAGAAGTGGTTTTCTTCCAACGCCAAACCCGCGTCTTTCTTCATCGTCATGGCCGTGACGAAGCCCGACGCGCGAACGTACGACAAGATGTCGCTGTTCATCGTTCCCGGCGAGACGCCGGGCATCGAGATCATCCGCAATGTCGCCGTGGGGGGCGAGTCGGGCAAGCACGGCTCGCACGGCTACGTCCGTTACAACGACGTCCGGGTGCCGGCCGATCACGTGCTGGGCGGTGAAGGCCAGGCGTTCATGATCGCGCAGACCCGACTCGGTGGTGGCCGCATTCACCACGCCATGCGCACAATCGCCTTGGCGCGCAAGGCCTTCGACATGATGTGTGAGCGGGCGGTGTCACGCAAGACCCGGCACGGTCACCTCTCCGACTTCCAGATGACGCAGGAGAAGATCGCCGACAGCTGGATCCAGATCGAGCAGTTCCGGCTGCTGGTGCTGCGCACCGCGTGGCTGATCGACAAACACCACGACTACCAGAAGGTGCGCCGCGACATCGCGGCCGTGAAAGTCGCGATGCCCCAGGTGCTGCACGACGTCGCCCAGCGCGCGCTGCACCTGCACGGTGCGCTCGGGGTTTCCGACGAGATGCCGTTCGTGAAAATGCTCGTTGCCGCCGAGTCGCTGGGTATCGCCGACGGAGCTACCGAGTTGCACAAGATGACGGTGGCTCGCCGCACGCTGCGTGAATACACGCCGGTGACAACGCCTTTCCCGTCGGCGCACATCCCGACCCGGCGCGCCGAGGCCCAGGCCCGGCTAGCGGAAAGACTGGAGCACTCGATCGCCGAGTTCTGACTCGTACGGCGCCCGCGACACTTAAACCATTGCCACGACACGCCGAAAACGATCACAACGGTTTAAGTCTCGCGCAACGGCCAGAGCCGCGAGCGTCAGGAAATGTAGCGGATGATGCTCTCGGCCACGCAGGCCGGCTTCGGCGATCCGTCCACCTCGATGGTGGTCGACATCGTCCCCTGCACGGTGCCGTTGCCCAAGTCTTCGACGCCGACCAGCGTAGTCGTCGCGCGAACCTTGGAGCCGACCGGCACGGGCGACGGGAAGCGAACCTTGTTGAGCCCGTAGTTGATTGCCAGCTTGATGCCCTTGACGGTGTACATCTCGTGTTGCAGCCGGGGCAGCAGCGACAGGGTCATGAAGCCATGAGCGATGGTCCTGCCGAAGGGACCGTCCTTCGCCCGTTCCGGGTCGACGTGGATCCACTGGTGGTCACCGGTCGCGTCGGCGAAGAGGTTGACCTCTTCCTGAGTGATGGTCACCCAATCGCTTTGTCCAATGGTCTCGCCCGTGGCGGCGGCGAGGTCGGCGACTGACTCGAAGGTACGCATGCTTTCTCCTCTGCTCGCGGGTAACGATAGCGCCGCGACATGTGCCCGGAATCGGTCGGGGTCGCGAGTTACCCCAATGCGCCGATGGCCGCCCGCAGCTTGGCGGTGGCCTCGTCCGCGACCTCCTGCAAAGCGTCCGGCTCGCCGGTTACCTTGACCATGAGTTGGGGATCCATCGCCTCGACCAGAACCGCGTCACCGTCGCCATCGGGGTCGGTTCGCACCACCACGTTGCACGGCAGTAGCTGGCCGATCTGGCGGTGGGCGGCCAGCGCGCGATGCGCCAGCCCCGGGTTGCACGCGCCGAGGATCAGGTAGTTCTCCATCTCCGCCCCGAGCTTTTGCTTCAGCGTGGCTTGCACGTCGATCGTGGTCAGCACGCCGAAACCCTGAGCGGCCAGAGCCTTCGTCGTCCGGTCCACTGCGTCCTCGAAAGACGTGTGCAGCGTGCTACTCAATCCTGTCGTCATTTGTTTCTCCTCTTCTTGGCCACGGCCGAGCCGTGGTGCACAACCGTTCCGGCGAGCGGGCCATCAGGCCAGGCTCAGGAACAGCTTCTCTAGTTCGTCGATCGTTAGCGGAGGCACCGGCCGGTCCTCCGACGGCGTGATGCAGTCCCGCAGACCGGAGGCGATGATCTTGAAGCCGGCACGGTCTAGTGCCCGCGATACCGCCGCCAGCTGCGTAACGACGTCCCTGCAACCGCGCCCCTGCTCGATCATCGAGATGACGCCGCCGAGCTGCCCCTGCGCCCGACGCAGCCGAGCGAGGACCGCGTCGATATCACCCGGGTCGTGCCCAGGGGCGCCGGCCTCGGGCGATGAACTGCCGTGAACTTCATTTGCCATACCTGATTTATACCATACCCCGTGGGGTATGTTACAGTGATCTTAAATACCCTGGGGGGTATCAGTCGGTTATGGGCAACGGCCCGGTCGTGGGTGAAAGGAAACGTCGATGTCCACTTTTCTCAAACGGGCCTGGGTGCCGCTGGTTGTCGTGGTCGCGATTGCCCTCGGAGGTGCAGCCGTCATGCGCCTGCGGAGCGTGTTCGGCTCCGACGCAATATTTTCCGCGACGGGCGCCGGTTCCCAGCCGCTCGAAGCGTCGCACGTGAAATGGGTGAAATACGAGGTCGACGGGCCCGGAGAAACGGTGGGAAGCGTGAGCTACCTGAATGCGAGCGCCCAACCGGAACAGGCAAACTTCACCCGCCTGCCCTGGACCGTTACGGTCGCGACGACCGTGCCTGCCGTGATCGCCAGCGTGGTGGCGCAGGGCGATAGCGACAACATCGGGTGCCGCATCGCGGTCAACGGCGACGTGAAGAGCGAAAGTACCGTGGCCGGGCATGATGCCCAAGCTTCTTGCCTGGTGAAAGCCGCATGAATACTGACAACGCCCGTCCGAAATTCACGCGGTTCGTCCGGAAGTTCGCGGTGCCGATCATCGTCGGCTGGCTGCTGCTAACGGTGGCGGTCAATGTGCTGGTGCCGCCGATCGAGTCGGTCGCGAGAAACCACGCAGTCACCATGTCGCCACAAGATGCGCCGGCGATGATCGCCGCTAAGCGCATCGGCGCGAAATTTCACGAGTCGGACTCCGACAGCATTGCGATGATCGTGCTGGAGAGCGGCAGAAATCTCGGTGAAGAGGCACACCAGTACTACGACCGGCTGGTCCAAAAGCTCGCGGCGGAACGCAAACACGTCCAGCACGTCCACAACGTGTGGGGAGATCCGCTCACCGCCGGAGGTGTTCAGAGCCGGGACGGTAAAGCCGCCTACGTCGAACTCAACCTGGCCGGCAACCAGGGCAGCACCCTGGGGAACGAGTCCGTCAAAGCGGTCCGCGAGATCGTCGACAAATCGGCGCCGCCGCAAGAACTCAAGGTGTACGTCACGGGTCCGGCGGCGCTGACGACCGATATGAATGACGCCGCCGATAAGAGCATGTTCATCATGATGGGCGTGACTGGTGCGGTCATCATGATCATGCTCTTCATCGCGTACCGTTCCGTGAGCACGGTGCTGTTGATTCTCGTCATGGTCGGCTTCGAGATGGGCACTGCCCGAGGAGTTTTCGCGATTCTGGGCAACTACGGCCTGCTGGGTTTTTCGACTTTCGTGGTGGCCATGTTGTCCTCGTTGGCGATCGCGGCGGGAACCGATTACGCGATATTCCTGATAGGCCGCTATCAAGAGGCTCGGCAGGCCGGCCAGGATCCAGAAACGGCCTACTACACGATGTTTCGCGGGACCTCACACATCATCTTGGGCTCGGGGTTGACGATCGCGGGGGCGACGTTCTGCCTCCACCTAGCGCGACTGTCGTACTTCAAAGCACTGGGTATCCCGTCCGCGGTGGGGCTACTCGTCGTCGTCGCCGGCGCGCTGACCGCGGCTCCGGCCGTCGTCGCGGTGGCCACTCGGTTCGGCCTGCTCGACCCGAGACGGATGATCAAGACCCGCGGGTGGCGCCGCATCGGCACGGCCACCGTGCGATGGTCCGGCCCGGTGTTCGCGGTCTCGCTGGCCATCGCGGTCGTGGGGATCTTGATCATGCCCAGCATGAAGGTCAGCTACAACGACCGCTTCTACATTCCCCGGGACCTACCGTCGAATGTCGGATATGAGGCCGCGGAGCGTCATTTCAGCTCCGCGACAATGAATCCCGACATCCTCATGATCGAGAGCGATCACGACATGCGAAATAGCGGCGACATGATCATTCTGGACCGAATTGCCAAGGAGGTCTTCCGCTCGCCGGGAATAGCGATGGTGCAAAGCATCACCCGGCCGTTGGGCGGCCCGATCGAACACACGTCGATACCGTTTCAGATCAGCGCGCAATCGATCCCCATCCAGCAAAACCTTCAATTCATGCGGGACCGGACCGCCGACATGCTCAAGATGAGCGACGATATCGACGCGATGATCGCCTCGATGCAGCGGATGCAGGCCTTGGTCGGCCAGCTGAGCTCCGCGACTGATCACATGGTCGGCGACATGCACGAGATGCACGCCACGTTGGACGAGATGCGAGACCATCTGGCGGATTTCGATGATTTCGCACGCCCGTTCCGCGGCTATTTGTATTGGGAACCGCACTGTTTCAACATTCCGGTCTGCTGGGCTTCGCGATCGCTCTTCGAGGCTATTGACGGTGTGGACCAGTTCAGCGAAAACATGAGCACCCTGATCAGGGACATCAAAAGCGTCGATGCCATCATGCCCCAGATGCTGGCACAGTTCGCGCCGATCATCGCCGTCGCCAAGTCCATGCAAGGAACCCTGCTCACGATGCACAGCAGCTTCTCGGGTCTGGTCACGCAGATGGCGCAGATGACCGACACCGCGACCGCGATGGGTCAGGCTTTCGACGCGTCGCGAAGTGGCGACTACTTCTACCTGCCCCCAGAAGCGTTCCAGAACGCCGACTTTCAGCGCGGCCTGAAGCTCTTCCTATCGCCGGACGGCAAGGCCGCGCGGTTCATCATCACCCACGACGCGGACCCGGCCACGCCAGCGGGCATCTCCGCGGTCGTGCCGGAACTGACCGCCGCGCACCAAGCGGTGAAGGGGACGGCGCTGACCGGTGCCAAGTTCTACCTTGCGGGGACGGCGGCCATCTATCGCGACATCCAGTCGGGCTCGCATTACGACCTGCTGATCGTGGGACTGGCCGCACTGACGCTGATCTTCGTCGTCATGGTGATCATCACCCGCGCGCTGGTCGCATCTCTGGTGATCGTCGGCACGGTCTTGCTTTCGCTGGGGGCAGCCTTCGGGCTCTCGGTGCTGATGTGGCAGCACCTGTTTGGCCTCGATCTGAACTGGATCGCCCCGGTGTTCGGCTTGATCATCCTGCTCGCCGTCGGATCCGACTACAACCTGCTGCTGGTGTCGCGCTTCCAGGAGGAGATCCGCGCCGGGCTGAAAACCGGCATCATCCGCTCGATGGGCGAGACCGGCGGCGTCGTGACAGCGGCGGGCTTGGTTTTTGCTTTCACGATGATGTCGATGGTCGCCAGCGATCTGCGTTCAATCGGGCAGGCCGGCAGCACAATTGGTCTCGGACTGCTATTCGATACGTTGATTGTGCGCTCGTTGATGACGCCGTCGATCGCCGCGTTGCTGGGACGCTGGTTCTGGTGGCCCATCCGCGTGCGGCCGCGGCCAGCCAGCCAGATGCTGCGGCCGTTCGGGCCACGTCGACTCGTTCGCTCGCTTCTTCTCGGTGAGGACGCCGACACAACGACCACCAAACATCCAGTGGGATGAGACGGCCGATGTCAACAGACCACGAAGAACACCGACAATAGAACTCGTGCGGCTGCTGTTGATTTCCGATACCCATGTCCCGGCGCGCGCCCGCGATCTGCCCGCGCGGGTGTGGGAGGAAGTCGCGCGCGCCGACGTCGTCATCCACGCCGGCGACTGGATCGCGCTCGATTTGCTCGACGAGCTGGAGTCCAGGGCCGCGCGGCTGGTCGGCTGCTGGGGCAACAACGACGGGCCGGAATTGCGGGCGCGACTGCCCGAGCGCGCGGACGTCACGTTGGCGGGCGTGCGCTTCACGGTCGTGCACGAAACCGGCGCCTCTTCCGGGCGCGACGCCCGGATGTCACGGCTCTACCCGGACAGCGACGTGCTGGTCTTCGGGCACAGCCACATCCCGTGGGACACCACCACCGACACCGGGCTGCGCCTGCTCAACCCGGGCTCACCGACGGATCGCCGCCGCCAACCGTTCTGCACCTACATGACGACCAGCGTCGATGACGGCGCAGTGACCGACGTCATGCTGCACCACCTCGAGAAGTAGCTCAGCTAAAGGCCCTACACAGCCTGCACACATATATAGCTCGTAAACAGAGCTATATATGCAAGCACTGAGATCACACCCCGACCTGGTCGCCGACGTGTTCGGCGTCGTCGGCCGATTCCGCCGTCAGCTACGCAGGTCCGCCGGCCGGGGATTCGACTCGACGCGGTTCACCGAATCGCAGTCGGAACTGCTCTGGCTGGTCGGCCGGCGGCCGGGAATCTCGGTCCGCGCGGCGGCAGGCGAACTCGGGCTGGTTGCCAACACGGCCTCGACAATGGTCTCCAAGCTGGTGGCCAATGGCTCGCTGATCCGGACCGTCGACGAGACCGACCGTCGCGCCTGCCAATTGCGACTCGCCAAGCCCACCCAGCAGATCGTCGACGCATCGCGGGCCGCCCGGCGCGCGGTGTTGTCCGAGGTGCTGGACGAACTCGACAACGACCAAATCGACTCTCTGACAAAGGGGTTGGAGGTTCTCGACATGGTGGCCCGCAGATTACAGGAGAGATGACGATGACGAAATTACCGATGGCGATCGACTGCCGGCACCTGACCTTCCACTATGGCCGGTTCACCGCGGTCGACGACCTGACATTGCAGGTGCGGCCCGGCGAAACGATGGGCTTGCTCGGACCCAACGGCGCGGGCAAGACCACGCTGGTGCGGATGCTCACCACGCTGACGCCTGTGCAGCACGGCGAACTGCGCATCTTCGGGTTGGACTCCCGTCGCCAGACCGTCGATATCCGAAGCAACATCGGCTATGTACCGCAACAGCTTTCGATCGAACCCGCGCTGACCGGCCGGCAGAACGTGGAATGGTTCGCCCGGCTGTACGGTGTTCCGCGCGCCGAGCGCGCCGACCGGGTCAACCAGGCGCTGGACGCGATGCAGCTACTCGATGTGGCCGACCGGCTGGCGGGGACCTACTCCGGCGGCATGGTGCGCCGCCTGGAAGTGGCGCAGGCACTGGTCAACCGCCCGTCGCTGCTGGTGCTCGACGAGCCGACCGTGGGGCTGGACCCGATCGCGCGCGACGGCGTGTGGGATCAGGTGCAGCGCATGCAGTCGCAGTTCGGCATGACCGTGCTGCTGACCACGCATTACATGGAGGAGGCCGACGCCCTGTGCGACCGCGTCGCGCTGATGCATCGCGGCGTCCTGCGCACCGTGGGCACTCCCACCGAGCTGAAGTCGAAGGTGTCGCCTTCCGCCACGCTCGAGGACGTGTTCCGCCATTACGCGTCCTCAGACCTGCGCGGCGAAGCGTCCGAAGCATCCGACTTCCGCGAAATCCGGTCCAGCAGAAAGGTTGCCAGTCGTGCCAGTTGATCAGACCTGCCAAGCCACACTGGTGCGCGCGCCGCGCGGCTGGCAGCGGATGGGCGCGACGTTCGGCCGCGTCGGCGCGTTCGCGATCGTCGAACTACAGAAGCTCCGGCACGACCGCACCGAGCTCGTCACCCGGATGGTGCAACCGGCCCTGTGGCTGCTGATTTTCGGGACGACGTTCAGCAAGTTGCATGTCATCAACACCGGATCGGTGTCCTATCTGGCGTTCCTGGCGCCGGGCATCATCGCGCAGTCGGCGCTGTTCATCTCGATTTTCTATGGCATACAGATCATTTGGGATCGAGACGCGGGCGTGCTGGCCAAACTGATGGTGACGCCGGCGCCGGCGTCGGCGCTGATCACCGGCAAGGCCTTCGCGGCCGGGGTGCGCTCGGTCGCTCAGGTCGTCGGCGTGCTGGCGCTGGCTTACCTGATGGGCGTCGGATTGACCGTCAACCCGCTGCGCATCCTCGCGGCAATGGCAACCGTGATGCTCGGCGCGGCGTTCTTCGCCTGCCTGTCGATGACGCTGGCCGGGCTGGTCCGCAATCGCGATCGGCTGATGGGTATCGGGCAAGCCATCACGATGCCGTTGTTCTTCGCCTCGAATGCGCTGTACCCGGTCGACGTGATGCCCTCATGGCTGCGTGTGCTGAGCACCGTCAATCCGCTGAGCTACGAGGTGGACGCGCTGCGGGCGCTGTTGATCGGCACACCGATGAACCCGCTGGACCTCGTCGTGTTGATCGTGGCCGCGGTGCTCGGAATTGCCACGGCCTCAACGCTTTTGCGGCGACTGGTCGCTTAGCCTGATAGCGCATGCGCTAGCGCTTTGCAAGACGGCCGCAGGGTTCCGAGAGCCGATCGTGACCGCAATGTGACGATTCCTGGCCGACTCTGAATCGTTAGCCAACCGCGATCTGCCACCCCGGCCGCGACAGGCGATTCAAATCCCACGTCTGTGTTTCACTCCCCGAGAACAGATTCCACCGCACAACGCGGCAGATGAAAGTTGGGATGGGTAAGAGCTATGACATTCGTTGAGAAGTTGCGTGGCGCTGCTGCAATCCTGCCGCGCCGGCTGGCTATCGCGGTTGTAGGCGCTGCCCTGTTGTCCGGTCTGGTCGCCGTTGTCGGCGGCTCGGCGACTGCGGGGGCGTTTTCAAAGCCGGGTCTTCCAGTGGAGACCCTGCAGATTCCATCACCGTCGATGGGCCGCAACATCAAGGTCCAATTCCAGGGCGGCGGACCGCACGCGGTCTACCTGCTCGACGGTCTGCGGGCGCAGGACGACTTCAACGGCTGGGACATCAACACCCCGGCGTTCGAGGAGTTCTACCAGTCCGGGATATCGGTGGTCATGCCGGTCGGCGGCCAGTCCAGCTTCTACAGCAACTGGTACCAGCCGTCGGCAAGTAACGGCCAAACCTACACCTACAAGTGGGAGACCTTCCTGACCCAGGAGATGCCGCTGTGGTTGCAGGCCAACAAGCAGGTGGACCCGTTCGGCAACGCCGCGGTGGGGTTGTCGATGTCGGGCGGCTCGGCGATGATCCTCGCCGCCTACTACCCGCAGCAGTTCCCTTACGCCGCTTCGCTTTCCGGCTTCCTCAACCCGTCCGACGGCTGGTGGCCGACGCTGATCGGTTTGGCGATGAGCGACTCGGGTGGCTACAGCGCCAGCAACATGTGGGGCCCGTCGACCGACCCGGCGTGGAAGCGCAACGACCCGATGCTGCAGATTCCGCGGCTGGTCGCCAACAACACCCGCCTCTGGGTGTACTGCGGTAACGGCACCCCGAGCGACCTCGGCGGCGACAACATGCCGGCGAAGTTCCTCGAGGGCCTGACGCTGCGCACCAACGAGCAGTTCCAGAACAACTACGTGGCAGCGGGTGGACGCAATGGCGTCTTCAACTTCCCCACCAACGGGACGCACTCGTGGCCGTACTGGAACCAGCAGCTGATGGCGATGAAGCCCGACATGATTTCGGTGCTCAACGCGCCGGCCGCCGCTCCCCCGGCCCCTCCCGCCGGCTGACACAACCAAAAAAGCATCGGCAGTGGCGCCCGGTCGGCGCCACTGCCGATGTTTGCTATTCCTTGGCGTCCTTTTTTCTCAGCTCGTCCTGGCGGTCCTGGTGGAAGTAGGTGTAGACGGTCGTCAGAGCGCACACAGCGGTGGCGGCCACCAGCATCGCGGTGCCGTTGACGACCGAACCGATGAAGCCGCCCAGCGTGGCGCCCAGGACGACGCTGGAGAACAACAGTAGGTAACCCAGCCAGTCAGCGGCTCGCCCACCGGCGATGTGGCGTTCGATGCCCTGGCCCATCTTGACCAGCGTGCCGGTCACGTAGCTCAAGGGCACCGACACCTCGCCGTCCTTGACGAAGGATGTGTTCAATGCGCCGATGCCGAAGGCCATCAGCGCGATCGGCGGGAAATCGACATCGCTTTCGCTCCATCCCTCATCGATTACGTCGAGCACGGTGGCCGCGATCAGACTGAAGGTGGTCAACACGGTCGGTCCGTGTGGGTGCGCCACCCAGAAATGCCGCCGGCATACCGACGCGATCACCACCCCGGCAACGAAGCACAGGATCAGCAGCATCGCAGCTACGGAAGGCCACACCTCGCCGCGGAAGAACCCGAGCGGAGCACGTTGGGCGTTGCCCGTCATGAAGGTCACCAAATATCCGGCGGAATGAAGGAAGGAGGTCGCACCCAGTACGCCCGCCAGCGCCCCCAAAACCCAGGACAGCCGTGTTTCGCTGTTGAAGATTTCATTCGCCACGGCAACCATGCAAGCAGAGGTCGTTGCCGCGCGCAGGGATCGCATAGGAATCGCATAGAGGACGCATATGTCGGTGGCGCCTGCGCCGGGCGCGCAGACTCACTCGACCGCGGTGAGCCGGGCGATGGACCGCAACGGAATCGGCAGCCAGCCGGGCCGGTGCCGCGCCTCATAGCCGGCCTCGTACACGGCCTTGTCGAGTTCGTAGGCGGCCAGCAGCCGCGCCGAATCCCGCGGATCGGTGTCCGAGGCGGCCGCGTAACCGTCGCAGAAGGCCTCGCGATTGCGCTCGACCCATTCGCGGGCCCGCGCGGCCAGCTGCTTGTCGCCCTCGTGATCCACCAGCGGCCCGTAGGCGGCGTACTCGAACGAGCGCAGCACGCCGGCCACGTCGCGCAGTGGCGAGTCCGGGGCCCGTCGCTCGTCCAGCGGCGAACCGGGCTCGCCCTCGAAGTCGATCAACAACCAGCTTTCCGGGGTGCGTAGCACCTGCCCCAGGTGCAGGTCACCGTGCACACGCTGGACGGTGATCGTCTCGCCGGCGAGCTTGCCGAAGCGCTCTTCGATCGTTGCCGCGTGCTGCTCCAGCTCGGGAACCAGCGCCGCGGTCGACGCCAACCGGGCCAGGACGTTGTCCACCGGGAAGGTGGACTGCGCGGTGCCGAGAGTTTCGGCCAGGGTGGCGTGCACCGACGCGACGGCCTCCCCGAGCCGGTAGGACTCACCGGCGAAGTCGCCGCCGACCTCGTGGGCGTACAGGTCGCCCTCGGCGAACAGGTCGCGAACGCTGGCGGTGGCCATCGCCCAGCCCTCGGCGGCGTTGGACTCGAACTCGGTGACCATGCCCAGCGGCCAGGCCGTGTCCTCGGCGCCGTCGGTTCCGGCGATCTCGTAGGTGCCGAACAGCCGGGCCACGTTGGGGTTGCCGGCGCGGCCCAGCACCCGGTTCAGCTCGATGTCCGGGTTGATGCCGCTGCTGACCCGGCGGAAGACCTTGAAGATGGCGAATCGGTCGAAGATCACGCTGGTGTTGGACTGCTCGGCGTCGGCCACCCGCGGCCACGCGTCCAGCGGCAGCGTGACATCCGGCTCCTTGCGGAACACCACCTCGGTGCCGGCGGATTCGCGGACCGCGGACGTGTCGATCAGCGACAGCAAGAACCGCGGCGCCTCGGTTTCGTACAGCGCGTCGTAGCCGGTCCGGTCGTCGGCCGAGCCGATGGTGGCCACGGTGTTGTACTCGGTGACCGGCTCGGTGTCCCAGGCGACCAGCACCTGGTAGCGCTCCGGCGGGCCGCTGGTGTAGGTGACGTCGACGAGCACCAGCTCGAGGTCGTCGCGCAGGGGCACGATGACCGCGGGGTCGGCGGTGGACAGCTCGCGATTGCGCCCGGCATACCAGCGCTGCTGTGGCAACCATTCGGCCCAAGGCAGCTTGGCTGACTGGTTGTTCATCAGTTCTCCTCCGAAGCGCACAGCTGGAACCAGTAGAACCCATGTCCCGGCAGTGTCAGCAGATAGGGCAGGTGTCCGATGCGGGGGAATTCCACCTGCCCGGTGAGTTCGATCGGGGTGTAGCCGCTCCAATGTTGCAGGTTCAGCTCAAGGGGCTGGGGGAACCGCGACAGGTTGTTGACGCACAGCACGATGTCGCCGTCATGGGGTGCTTGGCGCAGAAACGCCAGCACCGACGGGTTCGACCCGCCGAGTTCCTCGAACGTGCCGATCGCGAAGGCGTCGTGGCGGCGGCGCACCGCCAGCATGGTGCGGGTCCAGTTGAGCAGCGAGGTCGAGGTGTCGCGCTGCGCCTCCACGTTGACCGCCTGGTATCCGTAGACCGAGTCCTGGTTGGGCGGCAGATACAGCCGGCCCGGGGTGGCCTTGGAGAATCCGGCGTTGCGGTCCGGAGTCCACTGCATCGGGGTGCGCACACCGTCACGGTCACCCAGCCAGATCACGTCGCCCATGCCGATTTCGTCCCCGTAGTAGAGGACGGGCGAGCCGGGCAGCGACAGCAGCAGCGCGGTGAACAGCTGCATCTGATTGCGGTCGTTGTCCAGCAGCGGAGCCAGCCGCCGCCGGATCCCGACGTTCGCCTTCATCCGGGGATCCTTGGCGTATTCGGCGTACATGTAGTCGCGCTCTTCGTCGGTGACCATCTCCAGGGTCAGCTCGTCGTGGTTACGCAGGAAGATCCCCCACTGCGCCATGTCCGGGATGTCCGGCGTCTGCGCCAGGATCTCCGAGATCGGAAACCGCGACTCGCGCCGGACGGCCATGAAGATGCGCGGCATCAGCGGGAAATGGAACGCCATGTGGCATTCGTCGCCGCCGGTGCTGGCGTCACCGAAATATTCGACGACGTCGGCGGGCCACTGATTGGCCTCCGCCAGCAACACCCGGCCCGGGAATTCGTCGTCGACGACCTTGCGGACCTTTTTGAGGAAGGCGTGTGTCTCCGCCAGGTTTTCGCAGTTGGTGCCCTCGCGCTCGAAGAGATAGGGCACCGCGTCCAGCCGGAACCCGTCGATCCCGAGGTCGAGCCAGAAGCGCAGCACGTCGATCATGGCTTCTTGCACGGCGGGATTGTCGTAGTTCAGGTCCGGCTGGTGCGAGAAGAACCGGTGCCAGTAGAACTGCTTGCGCACCGGGTCGAAGGTCCAGTTCGACTCCTCGGTGTCGATGAAGATGATCCGGGCGTCGGTGTACTTCTCGCTGGTGTCGCTCCACACGTAGTAGTCGCCGTAGGGCCCGTCCGGGTCGTTTCGCGACTCCTGGAACCAGGGGTGCGACTCCGATGTGTGGTTCATCACCAAGTCGGTGATCACGCGGATCCCCCGCTCGTGCGCGGCGTCCAGCAGGTCGACGAAATCCTCGACCGTGCCGAACTCGGGCAGCACCTTGTAGAAGTCCCGGATGTCGTAGCCGCCGTCGCGCAGCGGTGAGTCGTAGAAGGGCGGCAGCCACAGGCAGTCGACGCCCAGCCACTGCAGATAGTCCAGGCGCCCGATCAGCCCGCGCAGGTCACCCGACCCGTCGGCGTTGGCATCGGAGAACGCCCGAACCAGTACCTCGTAGAAGACCGCGTGTTTGAACCAGGTCGGATCGGCCGGCAAAGCGGCCGCGATCTCGAAATCCTGCGCGTCGGGGTGCTCGACTACCCCCCCTTCGACGTGACTACCTTCCGCGGGATCGTGCTCGGAACCCTTTTGCAAGGCGTCATTTGCGTCGTTCATCAATTCCACGATGCCACGTGTACCCGAGGCGGGCAGATCGAAATCACGCCGCTAATCTGCCGTCCCGGCAACCGAATTGGTCGCCGGCCAGGCGGTATGCGCGTCGGATCAGGCCGGCGGCCCGTCTCCCAATGTCACCGGCGCGCTGCGGTCGCCGCCCGCGGCGGCGCGCCAGTGCAGCGTGATGACGTCGCCCGGGTGATGCGGGACGAGTACATCGGTCATCGCGGTGGGACCGTTGATCGGCACGTTGTCGACCGCGACGATCACGTCGCCGGGTGCGATTCCGCTCCCCGCGGCGGGGCCGCCGTCGACCAGGCGCTGAACCCGCGCGCCGTTGCCGCCGTTCTCGGCCACGCCCATGCCGATGAAGGCCGTCGGGCCGATGTGCACGGTGTTGGAGCCACCGCCGGACCGGATCTGGTTGGCGACGCCCATCGCGTGACCGATCGGAATGGCGAAGCCCTGGCCGCCCGACATCTTGTAGCTGTCGGTGGCGGCGGTGTCCACGCCGACCACCTGCCCGGCGTTGTTGACCAGCGGCCCGCCCGAGTCGCCGGGCTTGATCGCGGTGTCGGCCTGGATCAGCCCGCCGAGGTTTTCGTTGGCACCGGTCAGGGTGTCGGTGGCCGAAACGGACTGGTTGAGGGCGACGACCTTGCCCGGCACCACGCTGGGCGCACCGCCCTGGCCATGGGTGTTACCGAGCGCGACGACCGGCTCGCCGACCGACACACCGCCGCCGATCGCGGCCGACGGCAGGCCGCCCGCGCCCCGAAGCTGCAGCACCGCGATGTCCGCGCTGCGGGAGTAGCCGATCACGTCGACGGCGTACGTCTGACCGTTGCCGACGTCGAACGCGCTGATGTCGGTGGCCGCCGAGATCACGTGGTTGTTGGTCAGCACCACCCCGCCGGGATCGATGACGATGCCGGTTCCGGCCCCGATCGCGTTGTTGTAGCCGAACCGGGTACTGATGTTGACGACCTGCGGTCCGACCTGGGCGGCGATCGCGGCGGGATCCAGCGGGAAGATCGGGGCATCGCGGAACCGGTCGGTCGCCAGCGTGGACGGCGATGCAGCGGCCGGGACCGTGGTCAGGCCCAGTCCCAGTCCGACCACGGCCAACACACTGACCAGCCATGACCACCAGACTGAGCGGGGGTGCCCTTTGCTCATCCCGTACCTCCCTGCATCGGGGTGCGAACCAGAAGCGGCCCAGCCTCTACGTCTGGACCGCACATTTTGTGTACCTCACCGTAATGCAGGTAGCTGGTTCGGGGCGCCCGGAACGCTGATCGACTATTGCGCCCCTAAGCTGGGTCGGTGGGCGAATTCGACCCCAAAATCCGGTTCGCGCGGTCCCCGGTGGCACGCCTGGCAACCAGTTCGGCCGACGGAAAACCGCATCTGGTGCCGGTGGTTTTCGCGGTCTGCGAGGCCTCCGCCGCCGACGCCCCCGACATGGTGTACACCGCGATCGACGCGAAGCCGAAAAGCACGCAGCGGCTGCGCCGGCTGACCAACATCGCCGGCAACGCACGGGTCAGCCTGCTCGTCGACCAGTACGCCGATGATTGGACGCAGTTGTGGTGGGTCCGGGTCGACGGCGAGGCGTCCATTCATCCCGACGGCGACGCGATGCACACCGGGCACCGGCTTTTGCGCGCGAAATACCCTCAGTATCAATCAGTTTCACTGAACGGCCCGGTCATCGCGATTGCGGTGCACCGCTGGTCGAGCTGGCACGCCTGACGGGGTGCGCCGCAGGGCGCAATTGGCTGGTCAGTGGCCTTGTGTTGGGCGGCAGTTGGGAGAAAGGTTGCCTATACGTTCTGTGAGCTAGGACACACCGTGCCCGACCGAGCGAAGTGGAGAAGGTCATGGCGGACAAGGCGAACGCTTCGGCGGGCACGGGGGCAGCTCCCATCGCGAACTGTCCTGGCGATGTACGCAACATCGTCCTGGTGGGCGCCTCGGGCGGCGGCAAGACCACCTTGGTCGAGGCCCTGCTCGTCGCGGGCGGCGTGCTGACCAGGGCGGGTTCGGTGACCGACGGCAGCACCATCTGCGACTACGACGACGCCGAGATCCGCCAACAGCGTTCGGTGGGGGTCGCGGTGGCGTCCCTGTCGCACGGCGGCATCAAGATCAACCTGATCGATACGCCCGGATACGCCGACTTCGTCGGCGAGCTGCGCGCCGGATTGCGCGCGGCGGATTGCGCGCTGTTCGTGATCGCGGCCAACGAGGGCGTCGACGAGCCGACCAAGTCGCTCTGGGCGGAATGCAGCCAGGTCGGCATGCCCCGCGCCGTGGTGATCACCAAGCTCGACCACGCCCGCGCGAACTATATGGAGGCGCTGCAGGCCGCACAGAACGCGTTCGGCGACAAGGTTTTACCGCTCTACCTGCCAACCACTCCCACTAACTGTGCCGGATTGATCGGTCTGCTGTCGCAGTATCGCTACCAGTACGCCGGTGGCTCGCGCACGATCGAGCCGCCGGATCCCGCGGATGCCGACCGGATCGAGGACGCCCGCGGCACGCTGATCGAGGGAATCATCGAGGAATCCGAGGACGAGTCCCTGATGAACCGTTATCTCGACGGCGAGGTGATCGACGAGGCGGTGCTGATCGAAGACCTGGAGCGCGCCGTCGCCCGCGGGTCGTTCTTCCCGGTCATCCCGGTCTGCAGCGGCACCGGTGTCGGCACCCTCGAGCTGCTCGAGGTCGCCACCCGCGGGTTCCCGTCTCCGATGGAACATCCGCTGCCCGAAGTCTTTACGCCGCACGGCGCCCCGCACGCCAAGCTGGCCTGCGACGCCGAAGCACCGTTGCTGGCAGAGGTGGTGAAGACGACGTCAGACCCCTACGTCGGCAGGGTAAGCCTGGTCCGGGTGTTCTCCGGGACCATCAGGCCCGACACGACCGTGCATGTGTCGGGCCATTTTTCGTCCTTCTTCGGCCAATCCAACGGCAACAGCCATACTCACCCGGACCACGACGAGGACGAACGCATCGGGGTGCTGTCCTTTCCGCTGGGCAAGCAGCAACGACCCGCCCCCGAGGTGGTGGCCGGCGACATCTGCGCGATCGGCAAGCTCAGCCGTGCCGAAACCGGCGACACTCTGTCCGACAAGGCCGAGCCGCTGGTGCTGAAACCGTGGGCCATGCCGGAGCCGCTGCTGCCGATCGCCATTGCGGCGCATGCCAAGACCGACGAGGACAAACTGTCGGTCGGGCTGGGCCGGCTGGCGGCCGAGGACCCGACCCTGCGGATCGAGCAGAACTCCGAAACACACCAGATCGTGCTGTGGTGCATGGGTGAGGCCCACGCCGGCGTCGTCCTCGAGGCGCTGGCCAACCGGTACGGCGTCACCGTGGACACGGTGGAACTGCGGGTCCCGCTGCGAGAAACCTTCGGCGGCAAGGCAAAAGGCCACAGCCGCCACGTCAAGCAGTCCGGCGGGCACGGCCAGTACGCGGTGTGCGACATCGACGTCGAGCCGCTGCCGGAGGGCTCCGGATTCGAATTCGTCGACAAGGTGGTCGGCGGCGCGGTTCCGCGGCAATTCATCCCGAGCGTGGAGAAGGGTGTCCGCGCGCAGATGGAAAAGGGTGTGCACGCCGGGTATCCGGTGGTCGACATCCGGGTCACGCTGCTCGACGGCAAGGCCCACAGCGTCGACTCGTCGGACTTCGCGTTCCAGATGGCGGGTTCCCTGGCGCTGCGGGAGGCCGCCGCCGCGACCAAGGTGGCGCTGCTCGAGCCGATCGACGAGATCACGGTGCTGGTGCCCGACGATTTCGTGGGCGCGGTGATGGGCGACCTGTCGGGTCGGCGCGGGCGCGTGCTGGGCACCGATACCGCGGGCCAGGACCGCACCGTGGTGCGCGCCGAGGTGCCGCAGGTCGAGCTGACCCGGTACGCGATCGATCTGCGTTCGCTGGCGCACGGCGCCGCGTCCTTCACCCGAGCGTTCGCCCGTTACGAACCGATGCCCGAGTCCGCCGCGACCCGGCTGGCGGCTACTGTGTGAAAGCACCTGATAAACAGCCAGATTGGGAGCCCCGGATTCGAGTATGTCGACATTCAATGGACTGCCTGCCCATATCCTGCTCAATCATTTCGTCGTTGTCTTGGGTCCGCTGACGGCGGTGCTGGCGATCCTGTGTGTGGTGTGGCCCGCGGCGCGACGGCGGCTGATCTGGCTGGTGCTGCTTCTGGCGGTGGGCACGTTGGTCTTGACCCCGTTGACGACCACCTCGGGCGTCTGGTTGTCGGCTCGCGTCGGTGCGCCGTCGCCGGTGCTCACCAACCACGAGCAACTCGGCTCCACGCTGATCTACATCGTGGCGGCGCTGGCGGCGACGGTCACGGTGCTGGCCGTGCTGCACGTTCGCGAGGCGCGCGGTGTGGACATGAAACTCACCCTGCACGCCGTGGTAGGGCTGCTGGTGGTCATCGCGGCGGTGGCCACCCTGGTGCAGATCTATCGGGTCGGCGATTCCGGCGCGCGTGCCGCGTGGGGAAACATCACGTCGGGCCAGTAGGCATGCCGCACAATCCTTCTCGGCGTCAGATCCCGCCGAACTGCTCAGCCACCGCACGGCGGTCCAGCGAACCCTTGGCGGTGTGCGGAAGTTCGCCGGCCGCCAGGAAGGTGGCGGGCACCTCGTACGGCGCCAGCCGGCCCCGGCAGAACTCGGTGAGCTCCTCGGCGCTCGGCGCAGTCGATCCCCGCGCGACGACCACCGCGGCCACCGACTCGCCGTACATCTTGTCCGGTAACCCCAACACGGCCACCTCCAGGACGTCGGGATGACCGGCCAGCACACCCTCGACGCGTTCCGGTGAAATCTTCTCGCCGCCCCTGTTGATGAGTTCCTTGATCCGCCCGCGGATCCTCAGGTCACCCGCGCTCGACAGCGAACCCAGGTCACCGGTGCGCAGCCAGCCGTCGGTGAAGTTGGCGGCGGTGATCGCCGGATCGCCCAGGTAGCCGCGCACCACGGTCGGGCCGCTCAGCCAGACCTCGCCGACTTCTTCGGCGGGCAGGGATTGGCCGTCGGGCCCGATGATCCGGATCTGCGGACTGGACGACCGGCCGACGAGACCCGTTGTCTCAGCTGGGTTTTCGCTTTGCTCGATGTCCGTGGTGGTGACCTGATGCGTGCCTTCGGTCATGCCGAACGCACACACCACGGCTGCGCCGAAGGTGTCTTGCAGGGCCGCGGCCGTTTCCCTGGTGAGCGGAGCGCTGCAGCTACGGATGAAGTGCAGCGCGATCCGGCCGCCCTCCGGTCGCTCAGTCTTGGCGCGCTCCAACAGGATCTGGTGAATGGTTGGAACCGCGGTGTACCAGGTGGCCCCGACGGCATTGATGTCGTCCCAGAAGGTGTGCGCCGAGAACCTTCCGCGCGCGGGCAACAGCACGGTCCCGCCGGACGCCAGCGTCGACAGCAGCGCGGCGATTAGACCGTGGCCGTGGTAGAGCGGCATCACCGCAACCGTCGCGTCGGCCGGGCTCAGTTGATAGGCGGCGATGATCGCGCGCACCGAACTGGCGATGTTCGTGTGCGTCCACGGGACCATCTTCGGCGCACCCGTGGTCCCGCCGGTGAACATGATCATCGCGTCGTCGTCCTGCAGACCCTCGGGCGCCGCCACGTCCGGATTCGGTGCCGCCGGCGCATCCAGGCTGACCGACGGCGGGCCACCGTCGCGGCCGATCGCCACCGCGATTGTCCACCACACAACCTCAGGCTCCTGCTGGTCACCGGGCCCCTCGCCATCGACGAGCACCACGCGCGCGCCCGCGACCTGGCTGCGGGCGCGCTGGTCACCGACGGGCAGCGCCGGGTCCAGCGGCACCGCGATCAGCCCGGCGCGCGACGCCGCCAACAAGCCGACGACGAACGCCGCGTTGCTGCCGGATCTCAGCGCGATCCGGTCCCCCGGCCGCAAACCACCGTCTTTCAGCTGCTTGGCCAGGTCGTCGACCAGCCGGACCAGCTCGCCATAGCTAACGGGCCAGCGATCCGGGGTGGCGACCAGTGCCGTCGCCTCCGGGTGACGGATCGCCGCAGCCGCGACCAGATCGGCGATGCTCGGGGATTCGCCGGTCAACTCTTCAGCCGGGGTGATCAATTCAGACATCGCCATGGTCCTTCCGCTTTCTGGCATGTGTAACAGCACCTGATTGCACGATGCAGAAAAACCTCCCCGTTCGTCCAATACTGTTCAGCTCACAATCGATAACCGGCGGCTATCGATCGGCCGACCAGCGGTCGATAACCTCCGTGAATCGCTGCATAGTGGCACGGTCTTGGACAGCGGCCGGACACCCGGACCAGAGTGGTGGACGACAGGCACGGAGACACGAGGAGTCGGGACATGACCACACTTTCGACATCGTCCACCGGGACACCGGCAGGGTCGGAGGACACCGCCCTGACCGACGGCTTCCACCTCGTCGTCGACGCCCTGGTGGCCAACGACATCGACACCATCTACGGGATCGTCGGAATCCCGATCACCGACCTCGCCCGCGTCGCGCAGGCCCGCGGGATGCGCTACATCGGTTTCCGGCAGGAGACTTCCGCCGGCAACGCCGCCGCGGCCGCCGGGTTTCTCACCCGCCGCCCCGGGGTGTGCCTGACGACATCCGGGCCCGGATTTCTCAACGGCCTGCCCGCACTGGCCAACGCCACCACGAACTGCTTCCCGATGATCCAGATCTCGGGTTCGAGCAATCGAGCGCTGGTCGACCTGCAGCGCGGGACCTGGATCAGCTCAACGCCGCCCGGCCTTTCGTCAAGGCGGCTTACCGGGTCGAGCGGGTCGAGGACATCGGCCTGGCCGTCGCGCGCGCGATCCGCACCGCCGTTTCCGGCCGGCCGGGCGGCGTTTACCTGGACATTCCCGGCGCCATGCTGGGCCAGGCCATGGATGCCGCGGAGGCGGCCGAAAGTGTCTGGCGGGTCATCGATCCCGCGCCTCGGCAGCTACCGGCGCCGGAGACGGTCGATCGTGCGCTGGACGTGCTCGCGCGGGCGCGCCGGCCGCTGATCGTGCTCGGCAAGGGTGCCGCATACGCACAGGCCGATGCCGTGATCCGGGATTTCGTCGAGTCCACCGGGATTCCGTTCCTGCCGATGTCGATGGCCAAGGGGCTGCTGCCGGATTCACATCGCCAGTCCGTGGCGGCCGCCCGTTCGCTGGCCATCGCCCGTGCCGACGCGGTGTTGCTGGTCGGCGCCCGACTGAATTGGCTTCTCGGCCATGGCGAATCGCCGCAGTGGGCCGCCGACGCCAAGTTCGTGCAAGTCGATATCGCGGCGTCGGAGTTCGACAGCAACCAGCCGATCGTCGCGCCGCTGGCCGGCGACATCGGCTCGGTGATGTTCGCGTTGCGCGACGGCCTGGCCGCCCGCCCGATCGCGGTGCCGACGGAATGGACCGACGAGCTGGCCGAACGCCGAGCACGTAACGACGCCAAGATGAGCGAGCGTCTCGCCGAAAACCCGTACCCAATGCGGTTTTACAACGCACTGGGTGCGATTCGTTCAGTCCTGCAGGCGAATCCGGACGTCTATGTGGTCAACGAGGGAGCCAATGCGCTGGACCTGGCCCGCAACGTAATCGACATGGAGCTACCGCGCCACCGCCTCGACACTGGAACCTGGGGGGTGATGGGCATCGGCATGGGCTACGCGATCGCCGCCGCGGTCGAGACGGGCCGGCCGGTCGTCGCGATCGAGGGGGACAGCGCATTCGGCTTCAGCGGCATGGAGATGGAGACCATCTGCCGCTACCGGTTGCCGGTAACGGTCGTCATCCTCAACAACGGCGGCGTCTACCGCGGCGACGAAGAGCCCACCGGCGACCGTCCCGCCCCCACCGTGCTCAACGCCGGTGCGCGGCACGAGCTGCTCGCAGAAGCATTCGGCGGTAAGGGATATCACGTCACCACCCCGGCGGAGTTGCAGTCGGCGTTGACCGAGGCGCTCGCGTCGAACGGTCCGTCGCTGATCGATTGCGAACTCGACCCGGCGGCCGGCGTGGAGAGCGGCCATCTGGCCAGTCTCAACCCGACCAGCGCGGCCAACCGCAGGCCGGCGGTCAGCGCCGGCGAGTAACCCCGAGCAGTTGGGCGTTGAAGAACTCGTCCAGCGCAAGCTCTTGCGCGGACGCGACGAGCGCCCGGGCGACCGGTGATCCGGGCCCGGAGGCATTGGTGGCCAACGTAATCTCGGCTTTCACGACCGGGTCGACCATTTCGACCGCGCGAATCTCTCCGCCCAGCGACGAGGTCCACAGCCAGGTGTGCGGAACGATGCATGCCCAGTTGCCGGAGGCTACCTGCGCGAGTAGTGAAGCTACCGAGTCGGTTTCGACCTGCGGGGTGACGGTGATGCCGTGACTGGCGAACGCCTCGTCGATGATCTGGCGGTCCCGCATGTCGGCGGTCAGCAATGCCAGCGGCAGCTGCGCGGCATCCGGCCACCGCAACGTCGATGCGGCCGAAGGCACCATGTCCGCCGGTGACAGCAGCACGTAATGCTCGGCGTAGAGCGGCACCAGGTCCACGTCGTGGGCGTCTTCGTGCGACGCGTGCACGATGGCGGCGTCCAGCTCGAATTCACGCAGACGCCGGTACAGTTCGGTGGCGGCCAGCCGAGAATTGATCTGCACCTTGGCCAACGGATGCGCCGAGCAGAAGGCCGAAAGCACCAGCGACGCCGTCGTCGACGCGGTGGGCACGGCACCCAGCCGAAGCGTCCCGGTGATCCCCGACCGCACGGCATGGACCTCGGCCTTGAACGCATCGTGCTCGGCCAGAATCCGCTTGGCCCACACGACCAGTCGCTCCCCTTCGGGGGTGAGGCCCTCGAAGCTGTGCCCGCGGTTGATCAACGTGACATTCAGTTCCCGTTCCAGCTTGGCGATCGCGGCGGACAGCGCGGGTTGCGACACGTAGCACTTCTCGGCCGCCCGGGCGAAGTGGCGCTCCTGGGCGACCGCGACGAAGTACTCCAGCTGACGAAAGAGCACCGCACCTCCTCGGTCTGGCGGCACCGATTCCGGGAGAGGTTAACACCTTTGTTGTCGAAGCCACGGCGTTCGGCTGGCCTGCCCACCGTCGAGTTGTTGCGCAGAAACATCCAGTTTTGGCACGACAAGCCGACGCCTGCCCCGAATACTGTTTTAGTTCAACGACATCGGCGCATCGCCGTCCGGTAGGTCCAAGGAGTCGCACTGCAGGTCGATGCAGTCATTCGTGCCATGCCCGCTCCCGTTGCCGGCTGCCGCCCGAGACGGGATCGAACTCAACCGGTGATCGGATCGTTATCGTGGAGACCAGGCGGGAGTGTCATTGTTTGCTAAAAGCCGTAATGGTCAGACAGCCAGTAGAATATCGTGTGTTGATCGCACCATCTCGGAGGGTTGACGCCATGTGTCGTGGAGTTCGTTATCTATTTGTTATGGTCGCGATCACGGGCTTCAGCGTGGTTGGATCCGGTTCCCAAGCCGTCGCCTCGGTCCCGGTACCCGAACCGACGCCCGTCATCGCCTCGATTTTGCCGGCCGACGGCGCGGTGGTGGGAGTCGCGCACCCGGTCGTCGTGAAATTCACCGCGCCGGTGACCGACCGTGCCGCCGTCGAACGGTCCATCCACGTGGCCTCACCGAGCAACATCACGGGACACTTCGAGTGGCCCGAGGGCAATGTCGTGCAATGGGTTCCGAACCAGTACTGGCCCGCACACAGCCACGTTTCGGTCGGCATCCAGGAGCTGACAACGGGCTTCGACACCGGCGACGCGTTCCTCGGTGTCGCCAGCCTCTCCGGTCACACCTTCACCGTCAGTCGAGACGGGGAAATTCTGCGCACGATGCCCGCTTCGATGGGTAAGCCCGCCCGGCCGACGCCGGTCGGCAACTTCACCGCTCTCGAGAAGCAACGCAGCGTGGTCATGGACTCGCGAACCATCGGCATCCCGCTGAGCGCCCCCGACGGCTACAAGATCACCGCCCAGTACGCGGTCCGGGTCACCTGGGGCGGTGTTTACGTGCACTCGGCACCCTGGTCGGTCGACTCGCAGGGCCACGCCAACGTCAGCCACGGATGCATCAACCTGAGCCCGGACAACGCCGCGTGGTACTTCAACAACGTCAACGTCGGTGACCCCATCCAGGTCGTCGCGTAGCGGTCCCGGGTACACCAGCAAATCTCTGCTGCCGCGTTGGTAGCGGCGCCCAACCGTGCTGTGGCCACGGTCACAGTGATCCGGTGGAAGACTCGTAGCGAGCCGATGGTTTGCGCTAAAGAGTCGTCCGAACGAGAGGCTGGGCATGACTACTGACGCGAAGGTCGAGAACGGCACCGATGCGAGTGCGAAGCTCACACCGCGAGAACGAGTAGCCGAGCGGATCAGCCGGGTGGAGGCCAGCGACGAGCAGTATCGGAAGGCCAAACCCGATCTCGCGCTCGAGGCAGCGGCCCGCCGGCCCAGCCTTCGGCTACCGCAGATCCTCGAGATGTTCGTCGAAGGCTACGACGACCGGCCCGCATTGGGATGGCGTGCTCGCGAGTTGACGACCGATCCCGCTACCGGCCGCACCATTAGCCGGCTGCTGCCCCGATTCGACACCATCAGCTACCGCGACCTGTGGGCCAACGTGCGCGCTGTCGCCACGGCATGGCGGCGCGACGAGGCCAACCCGGTGGCTCCGGGTGACGTGGTCGCCACGCTCGGCTTCGCCAGCCCCGAGTACTTGACGCTGGATCTGGTGACCGGCTACCTCGGCCTGGTAGCGGTGCCGCTGCAACACAACGCAACCGCCTCTCGGTTGCAGCCCATCGTCGCCGAAATCGAACCCCGGGTGCTGGCCACCGGGGCGGGCTATCTCGACCTCGCCGTCGAGGCGGCGCTGGGCAGCACGTCGTTGCGGCGCCTGGTGCTCTTCGACTACCGGCCCGAGATCGACGACCAACGGGAAAACCTGGAGCGCGCGCAGGCAAAGCTGGCCGAGGCCGGCATGGCGGTCACCATCGAGACCTACGACGAATTGGTCGAGCGGGGCCGCGCATTGCCGCCGGAGCCGATCTACACCGGCGAAACCGACGAGCGGCTGGCCATGATCATGTACACCTCGGGCAGCACCGGGCTGCCCAAAGGGGCGATGCAGACCGAACGCATGGTCTTGAAGCTGTGGACCAACGAGCTGTACCCGGAATTCGCCGACATACCGGTGATCAACGTCAACTTCATGCCGCTCAACCACGTCGGCGGACGTATACCGCTGGCATCGTCGTTCCAAGCCGGCGGAACCAGCTACTTCGTGCCGGAGAGCGACCTATCCACGTTGTTCGAAGACTGGAACCTGGTGCGCCCCACCGAAATGGGTATGGTGCCGCGGGTGGTCGAGATGCTGTATCAGCGCTACCAGAGTGCGGTGGAGCGACTCATCGGACAGGGCGCCGAACCCGACGAAGCCGACGTACAGGCGAAAGCCGAACTGCGCGAACAGCTCCTGGGGGGCCGGGTCATCACGGCCTTCTCCACCACCGCGCCGCTGGCCGCCGAGATGAAGACCTTCATCGAATCCTGCTTGGACGCACACGTGCTCGACGGCTACGGCCAGACCGAGTTGGGGATGGTGTACAAGGACGGTGTGGTGGTGCGCCCGCCGGTCATCGATTACAAGCTGATCGATGTGCCCGAACTGGGTTACTTCCACACCGATAAGCCCTATCCGCGCGGCGAGCTGCTGGTGAAGTCACAGACGGCGTTCGGCGGATATTTCAAACGCCCCGACGTGACGGCGAATGCGTTCGACCCGGACGGCTACTACCGCACCGGGGACGTGATGGCCGAGGTGGAACCCGATCACCTTGTCTACGTCGACCGGCGTAACAACGTATTGAAACTGGCACAAGGCGAATTCGTCGCGGTGGCACAGCTGGAGGCGATTTTCAGCAGCGCCGCGTCGGTGCGGCAGGCCTTCGTCTACGGCAACAGCGAGCGGCCGTACCTATTGGCCGTCGTGGTCCCGACTCTCGAAGCCGAGGAACGATTCGCCGGTGATCCCGACGGCCTGAAGGCCGCGCTGAGCGAATCCCTGCGGCGCACCGCCAAACTCGCGGAGCTGCAGTCCTACGAAATCCCGGCGGACTTCATTGTCGAATCCGAACCGTTCAGCGAAGACAACGGCCTGCTATCGGGTGTCGGAAAGCTGTTGCGGCCCAAGCTCAAAGAGCATTACGGCGCTCGCCTCGAAGACCTCTACACCGAACTCGCCGCCACCCGCACCGCCGAGCTGCGCGCGCTGCGCGAAGGCGCGGCGGACCGGCCGGTGATAGACACCCTGGCGCGCGCCGCCGAGGCGCTGCTGGGCTTGCCCGGCGGCCCGCCGCAGCCGGATGCCCAATTCCTGGACCTGGGCGGCGACTCGCTGTCGGCACTGACCTTCTCCAACCTGCTGCAGGACATCTTCGATGTGGAAGTGCCGGTGGGCCAGATCATCAACCCGGCCTTCGACCTTCGCCAACTCGCGGAATACGTGGAATCCGAACGTGATTCGGGCTCCACGCGGCCCACGTTCGCCACGGTGCACGGCCGCGGCGCCACGGAGGCCCGCGCATCCGAGCTCACCCTCGACAAGTTCATCGACGCGGCAACCCTGGCCGAAGCCCCGAAGCTGCCGCACGCCACCGGCACACCGCACACGGTGCTGCTGACCGGTGCCAACGGCTACCTCGGCCGCTTCCTGACGCTGGAATGGCTTGAGCGGCTTGCCGAACGAGGCGGGAAACTGATCACCATCATCCGCGGCACGGACGCCGAGGCCGCGAGCAAGCGGCTGGAGAGCGTTTTCGACAGCGGGGACCCGCAACTGCTGACGAGGTACCGTGCGCTGGCCGCCGACCACCTCGAGGTCGTCGTCGGCGATATCGCCGAGCCGAAACTTGGCCTGGATCAAACGACTTGGGAGCGCCTGGCGCGCGACGTCGATATGATCGTGCACCCGGCCGCGCTGGTCAACCATGTCTTGCCGTACGACCAGCTGTTCGGCCCCAACGTGGTCGGCACCGCGGAATTGATTCGCCTGGCGATCACGACGCGGATCAAGCCGGTCACCTACATGTCGACCGTCGCGGTGGCCTTTTCGGTCGATCCCGCGAAATTCGCCGAGGATGGCGACATCCGCACCGTCAGCGCGGTGCGTCCCGTCGACGACAGCTACGCCAACGGCTATGCGAACAGCAAGTGGGGCGGCGAGGTGTTGCTGCGCGAGGCACACGACCTGTGCGGGTTGCCGGCCGCGGTGTTCCGGTCCGACATGATCCTTGCGCACAGCCAGTACGCCGGGCAGCTGAATGTCCCAGATGCGTTCACCCGGTTGATCTTCAGCTTGCTGGTGACCGGCATCGCCCCGTCGTCGTTCTACCAAGCCGATGCGCAGGGGAACCGGGCGGTGGCGCACTACGACGGTCTGCCCGCCGACTTCGTCGCGGAGTCGGTCACCACGCTGGGCGAGCAGACGGCGACGGCCGGAGAATACCGGTCCTTCGACGTGATGAACCCGCATGACGACGGCGTCTCGCTGGACGTCTTCGTGGACTGGTTGATCGCGGCCGGCCACGACATCCGGCGCATCGACGACCACGACGAATGGTTCGTGCGCTTCGAGACGACCCTGCGCGCACTACCCGACAAGCAGCGTCAGCAGTCGGTACTGCCCCTGCTCGACGTGTACCGCAAGCCCGAGGCGCCGCTGCGTGGCGCGCCCGCCCCGACGGATGTGTTCCGCGGCGCGGTACAGGCGGCCAAAGTCGGTGCGGACAAAGACATTCCGCATTTGTCGCAGCAGCTGATCGAGAAGTACGTGTCCGATCTGCGGCTGCTCGGGCTGATCTAGCTCGAAACGCTAACCGTGCAAACCGTTCTTGACCGCGGCGTCCTGCTTGCGGCCGACGTCGATCGCGATCGCCGGGTCGATCGGGTCATTGGGTGCGCTGTCGAATTCCAGGTTGACCAGCGCCCTGCCCTCGGTGAACAACAACACCGCGATGGCCTGCGAGTTGTCCGACGAGGTGCCCGAGATCATCGCTCCGTTGGAGCCGACGTCGACGGGCTGCCAGGTGCCGGGGACCTTTTTCGCGTAGTTCGTTTTGGTGTTCTCCAGAGCGGCCGCCGCCGTCGCGGGATCGGCAACGACCAAGATGGTGTCCCCGATGCGCCGGCTGTTGTCGGCGTTGACGAACAGTTGCGCAACGCCGGTCGTGTTGTTGGAATTCAGCACCGGCGGTTGCGGTGCGGTGAAGTCGCCGCCGACATCGCCGGGCTGGATCAGCAGTGCGCTGTAATCCGGGGGAGGTCCGGTCGGGGTGCTCACCACCGGCGTCTTGGACGGCGGAGTCGAAGTCTTGCCGCTGTTGGCGCAGCCGGTGATCGCGATGCCGACCGCAAGGGTGGCGGCCGCCCAGCCGGTGACAGTCATTCGAGCACGTCCCATGGGCATCCTTTCCAGCGAGAACAGGGCCAGCGCATATGAACATACGCGCACACAGGTAGGGAGATCGAGATGACGGCTGCAGTGGCGCGCGCGGTACGGTTCGACCGCTACGGGGATCGTGACGTGCTGTACGTGGGCGATATCGAGATGCCGACGCCCGGCGCGGGTGAGGTTGTCGTCGAGGTTCGTGCCGCCGGAATCAACCCGGGCGAAGCCGCGATCCGTTCGGGAGCGATGCACGAGATGTTCCCCGCCACGTTTCCCTCCGGGGAAGGCAGCGACCTCGCCGGTGTCGTGACGGCCACCGGCCCGGGGGTCACCGAGTTCGCGATCGGCGACGAGGTGCTGGGGTTCAGCTTCCGGCGATCAAGCCACGCCACCCACACCGCCGTCCCGGTAAACCAGTTGATCCGCAAGCCTCCCCAATTGAGTTGGGAGGCAGCGGGTTCGCTCTACGTCGTCGGCGCCACCGCGTACGCCGCCGTTCGTGCCGTCGCGCCGCAGCCGGGTGAGACCGTCGCGGTGTCGGCGGCCGCCGGGGGTGTCGGCAGTCTGGTCGTCCAGCTGTTGGTGCTGCGCGAGGCGCGCGTGCTGGGCATCGCCGGCGCGGGCAACGCCGACTGGCTGCGAGCACACGGCGTCATCCCGATCGCCTACGGCGAGGGGTTGGCCGAGCGGCTGCGCGAGGCAGCGCCGAACGGAATCGACGCGTTCATCGACCTGTTCGGCCCGGACTACGTCCAGCTCGCCGTGGATCTCGGGGTGGCACCACAGCGCATCGACACGATCATCTCGTTCCAGCAGGCCGGCGAAGTCGGCGCCAAGACCGAAGGCAGCACCGATGCGTCCACCCCGGAAGTGCTCACCGAGATCGCCGGCCTGATCGTCCGCGGCGATGTCGATTTCGACATCGCCGCGACCTTTCCGCTGGAGCGCGTGGCCGATGCCTTCGAGGAACTCGAACGCCGGCACACGCACGGCAAAATCGTGCTGCTGCCCAACGATTCGCGCTAACCGTCAGCCGATGCCGATCTCGACGATCTTCATCACCGCAAAGACGACGGCCAGCACCAGGTAACCGCGCAGGATCAACAGCCCGGTCCGGTGGATCGGCGAAAGGGCCGGGCGGTCAAGAGAACTCAGCTTCGGGGTCTGCCAGGTCTTCTGCTCCTGCCGGCGCTGCGCCCGGCTTTCGGCGCGACCGACCGGTGAGCCGAGTTTGGCCGCGCGCGTGGCGCTGTACCGCTGGTCGCCGATGAGCGCTATCGCCCCGCAAAATATGCCGAGCGCCGCACCCGACGCGAGCCCTCTCTCGAGGTCGGCGGTGGTCAAGTCCGGGAAGAACGTGGTCGCCGTCAAGGCCAGTGACAGCAGCACCAGCGCCCATACGATCGCCCACGCAACGATGTTCTGCCGCAACGTGTTCACCCAGGGTCCCAGTATCGCCCGGTCATTGCAGAGCAACACCAGGAACACCGTCGCCGACGGCAACAAGATGCCCGCCAGCGCCTGCACGCCCTGAGTGACCAGCCCGAGGATGTGGTCGGGGCTGAACGCCACCGCGGCCGATGCCCCGAGCAATAGCGCATAGCCGCCGTAGAACCATGGCGCCTCGCTGATCTTCCAGTGCAGCGAGTGTCGTTTGCCAGCGTGTCACCGATCGCATAGGTGGTGGCCAGCCCAACTGCGTTGGCCCCGATCAGCGAACCGTCCAGCAGGATGATCGCGAACAGCGCCCCGACCGGGTGGCTCAACCCGCTGGCGACGGCACCGGCGTCGGTGAAGCTGCCTGGATCCCCGGGGAGGCCGAAGGCGGTCACCGCCATCAGCAGAGTCCCCCCGACGATGACGACGACGATCCCGATGATCAGATCGGCTCGCGCGTAAGGGATCCAGCGTGCGGTGATGCGCTTGTCCACCACGTTGGACTGTTGGAAGAACAACTGCCACGGCGCGACGGTGGTCCCCACGATCGCGATGACCAGAAGCAGGATGGTGGAGTTCAGTCCGCCCGGGAAGTGCGGAAGCAGACCGGCGGCAGCTACTTTCGGACTCGGATGCACCAGTAGCACCATCGGGATCATCGCGACGTTCACCGCGATCAGCAGGAACATCAGCGCTTCCCAACGCCGGAACGAGCCCCCGGCCACCACGGCGAAGAGCAGTACGGCGGCGGTGGGTACAGCAATGATCTTCGGGCAGCCCAGGAATCCCAACGCCAATGCGACGCCGATGAATTCGGTGACGATCGTCAGCGCATTCAGAACGACCAGATCACCGACGCTGAATGCACCCCAGAACTTTCCGAAGCGCTCGAAAATCAGGCGTGCGTGCCCGACTCGGGCGACCGCACCCAAACGCAGCACCATCTCCTGGTTCACGTACAGCACCGGGATCAACAGGGCCAGCGTCCACAACAGGTTCATCCCGTAGTCCTGACCGGCTTGTGCGTATGTCGCGACGCCGCCGGCGTCGTTGTCGCCCACCATGACAATTAATCCGGGACCGGTGATGACCATCAGCGTGCGTAACCGCCGCCACCAGCCGCGCAATGCGCCGTCGTCGTCGCGCTTGATGCGGCCGAACGCTCCGACGATGTCGCCGGTGTGTGCGGAATCCATTACGGTCCAGTCGTTCTGCCGGGTGGAAGTCAATGTCATGGCCTTCTCGCTTCTCAAGAATCGGTTACAGAGATCTGAACGTGCCCCAGCGGAACGAATCACCGGTGGTTGCCCACACTCCCCGATGACTCTCCGCCCGGCGCGGACGCGAGCACGGCGATCGGCATCAGCGACACATACAGGTTCGCCCGCTCGTCGGGCGTCGGGATGTGCATGGCGCACAACCTGTTTGTCAGCAGCCGACCCGCACGCAGCATCGACCGTCCACGCATCTTTCCACGACCGCGAATACGGTCCATAACAACAACAGTCATGATCTTCCCCCTGTCGGAAGTCCGACCGGTTTATCGGCACGCCAAATGCAACCCGGGATCAGCCGGGTAGCCGCTGACCGTGAATACGGTTGCGGTACAGCACAAATTGAGCTGCGTCAGCAGAAGGAAATGCCGGAACCGGATCGGTTCAAGATGGATTTCGGATAGGAACTATCGCCGGGACTCATCTCGCCCTCACCTCCTCACGGCCATGACACACGGGGGTGTCGTCACATCACACGCGGGAGAGGTACCAATGCCGGGCCATGAGCCCGCCGCGCACCCCTCTCGTCGGAGCTTCGGCACTGCACGGCGTATCTGGACCATGTCCAGAAGCCACTTGGGCTCAACCCTTGTGTCCGGGAAGAGCTGTCCTGACCCGGGGCGTCTCTCGACGTTCGGGGTCAGTGGCCTGTGTCCGTGCAGACGCCTCACCTACCGAGGTGCTTGCCCGTCCATGCTGGCACTGCGACCCGCTGCTCGTCAAACTCTTTGCGATCTCTTTACGTGGGCGTGGCCCGCGTCACATTTGCCGATCGCCGGTCATTGCCCGGGCAAAACCCGCCGAGGCATACCCTCAAGGGCATGGCCACAACCTTGCAAGATCCCCGCGTCGAGAGCGTGCTCGACCGGATGTACACCGAGACGAAGAACCAGATGGCGCTGCTGCGTGAGCGTCATGGTCAGCTGGAGCGGCCGATGACCACTGCGGAGCGCGCCGAGGCGATGAGCGAGTTCTACATCCCGGTGACGCCAGAGGCCGGCCGGCTGCTGTACGCGCTGATCCGAGCGACCCGTCCGACGACGGTTGTCGAGTTCGGAATGTCGTTTGGTATCTCGGCTATTCATCTCGCGGCGGCGGTCCGCGACAACGGTGTCGGGCGCGTGGTAACCACGGAGCTCAGTGCGAGCAAGATCGCCGCCGCGAAGAAGACGTTCGCCGAGACCGGCCTGGACGACGTGATCACGATTCTCGAAGGCGATGCGCTGACCACACTCGAGGGCCAGGACGGACCGGTCGAATTCGTCTTGCTGGACGGCTGGAAGGATCTCCACCTCCCGGTGATCAAGCTGCTCGAACCCCGGCTCACCACAGGCGCTTTGGTGGTGGCCGACAACGCCAGCGCGCCCGACATGGCGCCGTATCTCGATCGCGTGCGCGATCCCGCCAACGGCTACACCAGCTTCAATTTCCTGGTCCGGGAAAGCGACAGCATGGAAATCAGCTGCCGCACCAACGACTAAGCGCCTACCGCAGCGACTCTTCGAGCCACGGCGTCAGCCACTTGACCCCTTCCGGAGTGAGGTGGACGCCATCACTGCGCACCTTGATGCCGTCGACCTTGGCGGTGTAAACGCCGTCGGGACAAAGCTTTTTGTTCAGATCCAGAATCTGGACATTCGGATGCTGAGCAACGGTTTTGTGCAGCATGGCATTCCATTGGTTGACCCGGTCCGGCTGGTCCTCCGGATACAAGCGGCCGTCCGGCTTTTCACCGCCCCGGCTGTACGGCACGGTGGCCACGATCACCCGAACCCCGCTGGCGCTCACGATGTTCAGGGCTCGTTCTAGCTCGGCGTTCAGGTACGCGTCGAACGTCGGATCGCCGATGTGGGTCCACTGGCCTTCGTTGACCCGGTCCACGGTCTCCCAGCGGCCGATGATCAGCAGCGCGACATCCGGCTGGTCCTGACTGATCTGCGTCGCCCATCTGCCCGGCCAGGTGTCGCATTCCGCGCGCTGATCCAGGGTTTGGCCGAGGTAGCGGTACGGGGTGCCGCGCACCAGGCTGCACCCGATGACGGTGTGGTCGAGGAACGCGAACCCGGGAGTCGGCGGCAGAAAGTGCATCCAGGTCCACCCGATCGAGTCACCGAAAACCGAAACGGTGAAAGGACGATTGGGGTTTCGCGGCCCGACCGGGCGGCTACCGGCCGGGGACACGGCGGCGACCGACGCAACACCCGGCGGCAGGCCGGGCTCGCGTAAACCGGGTCCGACCGGAATCAGCAGCAAGGTGATGGCGGCGGCGCTGGCCACGGTGGCGGCGGCCAGCGGCAGCAACGCCACCCGGGCGGGCCGCCAGCGGCGGACGGGTTGTTCGATCAGCCAATACGACGCGGCGGCCACCACCAACGTAAGCCCGCACCGCGCGGCGAACAGTGGCCATCCCGTCCATCCGGTGCGTTCGCCGTTGAGCGCCATAAAGATTGGCCAGTGCCACAGATAGATGCCGTAGGAGATGGTGCCCAGCCATACCAGCGGGGGCGCGGCCAGGATGCGGGCGACCAACCCGCGCTGCTCCAGCGCCACCGGGGCGACCACCAGGACGGCCGCAATCGCGACCCCGATCAGCAAGCCGTGCCGAAAATCGCCGACGATGCCCGTCGCGAAGTGAGCCGCCGCCCCCAGCCCCGCCACTCCGATGATCGGCAGCACGCGGGCGACCCGCCGCCCCCAGCGAGTCCGGATCATGCACCAGCCGCGGTTCAGTGACGGCCAATCCCGCACCAGCAGCGCCGCCGCCGCCGAACCGACCAGCAGGGCCTGCGCGCGGGTGTCGGTGCCGAAGTAGATGCGGTCGCGCGTGGTGTCCGAGACGAAAACGATGGCGGCCGCCGCGGAGGCCAGCGCCCCGAGCGAGGCGATCACGAAGATGGTGAACCGCACTCCACCGACGGTGGCCCGCATGAAATAACGCTTGGCCCGCGCGGCCAGCAGCAGGGTGACCACGATCAGCAGCACCGGCCAGACGAAGTAGTACTGCTCCTCGACGCCGAGCGACCAGGCATGCTGCAGCGGCGACTGCGCGCCCTGCGTGAAGTAGTCGGTCTTCTGCGCGACGAAACGCCAGTTCGCCACCCAGAGGAACGCCGCGATCGCATCGTCGCGTAACCCGGTGAGGGCCTGGGCGGGAAGCAGTTGGCGGGCCGCGCCCACGGCGAGCACCATCAACACCAGTGCGGGGAGCAGCCGGCGGGCCCGACGAATCCAGAACCCGGTCAGGTCGATGCGTCCGGTGCGCCCGAGCTCGTCGAGTAACAGCGAGGTGATCAGGAATCCGCTGAGCACGAAGAAGACGTCGACGCCGAGGAACCCGCCGGTCATGCCGGGGATGCCGCCGTGGTCGGCGAGCACCAGGCCCACCGCTATCGCACGGAGTCCATCCAGTGCGGGGATGCCGCTGCGTCGCTCGGGTTTATCCCAAATCGCCAGCCGGCCGACGCGGCGCATTGGTGCGACCCAACGGCGCGGCCCAGCAGAGGATGCCGGTGCGGGATCCGTCCCGCCCGGCTCAGTTCTCGCCTTGAGCGCGGCCGGACCATCCTGCCGCCCGGCGCGGTAGTTGCTGCCGATACGTCGTCGCCCCTCCTCTTGACGTCAGCAAGCTTAGAGGCGGCGCCGGTCGATACCGGCGAAGACACGCGACGGTTTGGCCTACCCCTTTTCGGGTGCGTAGCCCAGCGTGCTCTTGACTTCCAGATACTCGTGGAAGCCGAATTCGCTCCATTCGCGACCGTTGCCGCTGCGCTTGTAGCCACCGAATGGCGCGTTCATGTCGAATGCGTGATTGATCGTCACCCACCCGGCGCGAATCCTGCGAGCGACCTCACGTGCCTTGTCGAGGTCTGCTCCCGAAACGAACCCGGCCAGGCCGTATTCGGTGTCGTTGGCGATCTCGACGGCGTGGTCGAGATCGTCGTAGCCGAGGATGCACAACACCGGCCCGAAGATCTCCTCCCGCGCGATCGTCATGTCGTTGGTGACATTGGCGAAAACCGTCGGCTTGACGTAGTAGCCCTTGTCCAGCCCCGCCGGCCGGCCCGGGCCTCCGGTCACCACGGTCGCACCCTCGTCGACGCCCTGCTGGATCAGCCGCTGGACCTTCTCGAATTGCGTCTTCGACGCCACCGGCCCGATCGCCCTCTTATCGTCGGCATTGCCCACCCCGACCTTCTCGGCGGCCCCCCGCGCGATGGTAATCGCCTCCGCCATCCGGGAATTCGGCACCAGCATCCGGGTCGGCGCGTTACAGCTCTGCCCCGAGTTCGGCATCATGTTCGCCACCCCGGCGCTGACGCCCTCGGCAAAGCCGGCGTCGTCGAGGACGATGTTGGGGCTCTTGCCGCCGAGCTCTTGGGTTACCCGCTTCACGGTCGGGGCGGCCAGCTTGGCGACCTCGATGCCGGCGCGGGTGGATCCGGTGAAGGACACCATGTCGATGTCCGGGTGGCTGGCCAGCGCGACGCCCACGCCGGCGCCGTCACCGTTGACCAGGTTGAACACCCCGGCCGGCACGCCTGCGGCATCGAGGATCTCGGCGAAGATGTAGGGCGAATACGGTGCCACCTCAGAGGGTTTCAGGACCACGGTGCAGCCGGTGGCCAACGCGGGGTAAACCTTGACCGCGACCTGGTTGATCGGCCAGTTCCACGGCGTGATCAGGCCGCAGACACCGATCGGCTCCTTGGCGATCAGCGTCGCCCCTTTGTGCTCCTCGAACGCGAAGTTCTTCAGCGCGTCGATGGCGGTGTTCAAATGGCCGATCCCGAGGAAGACCTGCGGCCCCGCGGCCAGCGACGGCGGCGCGCCGATTTCCTCGGTGACGGCCTCGGCGAGATCGCCCGCACGCTTCTGGTATTCGACGAGGATCGCCTGCAACAGGTCCAGGCGCTGTTCGCGGGTGCTCTGCGACCAGCTGGCGAAGGCGCGGCGCGCGGCGTTGACCGCGACGTCGACATCGGCCGCCGATCCCAGTGAGATCTTCCCGGAGACCTGCTCGGTCGCCGGGTTCTCACGCCGAAAGCGTTGGGCCGCAACGGGTCGACCCACTGGCCGTCGATGTAGAACTTCAGGTATTCGCGCATCGGGATCGATCCCTTTCTTGCTGAGTGTGGATATTACTGCGTGCCTTCGGCGTACCAGGTCCGGAATCGGTCGTACTTCGGCATCTCCTCGGAGTTGGCCTTTGGGTCGATGCACACGTGCACCACACCGACCTTGCCGCTGGCGTAGGCGCGAGCGATCGCCGGGCCGATCTCCTCTTCCTTCTCGACATACTCACCGTGACAACCGAATCCCTCGGCAACCTTGTCCATTCGGACGTCCTTGCTCCAGTGCACGCCGGGCTGCGGCGACGGTTGCTCGAACGTGCGCTTGTAGACGCCCACCTCGAGGCCCCACTGGTGGTCGACACCGACCACGCACACCAACGGAAGATTCTGTCGTGCAGCGGTTTCCAACTCGGCGATGTGGAAGAGGAACGCCGAGTCGCTGGTCAGCAGCATGACCGGGCGTTTGCCGCCCTCGGCGATCGAGGCGCCGACCGCGTACGGCAGACCCGTGCCCAGGTGACCGAAGTTCTGGTTCCAGATCACGTCGCGCGGCTTGGACTGCGAGTAGGTCCACTGGAAGATCACGGTCGCGCCGCCGTCGCGCACCAGGATGCCGTCCTCGAGTTCGTTGAACGCCTTGGTGGCTTCGACGACGTAGCGCGCCGGGTGGATCGGCGAGCGGCCGGACGGCGCCGATTCCGCCATGTCCGCAAGCTCTTTCGCGTCCTTCTCGATCAGGCTCTGCAGCGCGGGTGCGGGTGTGCGCGGCGAATCCCTGAGCGCCTCCACCAGTTGCGGTACGACGCCGCGCAGATCGCCGACCAGTGCCACGTCCATCGGGCGGTTGACGCCGATGGCGGTCGGGTCCTGCTCCACGTACACCCATTTGCGGTTGGCGTTGTTGACGGCCCAATGCTGGGTCTTGCCGTAGTGCATCGGCTCACCGAGTTCGGTACCCAACGCGACGCACAGGTCGGATTCCTCGACCGCCTCGTTGGCGGCCGGCGAGAACAAATAGGGGAACGTCCGGTCTTGCAGCCCGGGGATGTACGACGTGCCGCCGGAGGTCTGAATCACCGGGCAGGCCATCAACTCGGCCAGCTGCTTGACCTCCTGCTGGGTGCGCGAGGTGTGCACGCCGTGGCCGACCAGCAGGATCGGGCTCTTGGCTTCGCGGATCAGCCTGGCCGCCTCGGCCACCTCACGGGTGCCGGCGCCCTGGTTGACCAGACGGTACGTCGACGGGCTCGGCGCCTCGGCGACATCGAGCTCTTCCAGGATCACGTGCGACGGAAATTCGACGTAGCACGGGCCGGGAGTCCCGGACATCGCGCGACGGATCGCTTCATGGATGATCTCGTCGGTCTGGTCGGCGTACTCGATCGAGCTGCTGTATTTGACCGACGCCGCGAAAAGTGGTTCCTGCTGCACGAATTGGATGCGGCCGCGGCGCACCCGCCGCTCGGTGACGCGGGCCCGCTGGCCACCGAGAAAGATGACCGGAGAGTTCTCGACGAGTGCGCACTGAATCGCGCCGGCGATGTTGGCCATGCCCGGGCCGAGAGTGCCGATGCACAGGCCCGGCTTGCCCGTCATCCGCGACGCTGCCTCGGCCATGAATCCCGCGCTCAGCTCGTGATGCGGTGCGACCACTGACCACCCACGAGCGTCGGCCTCGGAGAACATGTGCACGAAGTTCGGGTCCGGGATACCGAACAGCGTATTGACGCCCTCGGCCTCGAACAGGTCAAGAATGCGCTTGTAAACGGGCACCGTCATTGTTGGAGTTCCTTTCCCTCGCGGGCGCTAATTTCGGCGAGCACTTCGTCGGTGTGGGCGCCGAGTTCCGGCGCCGGCCCGGCAACGTGGCCCGGGGTCTGCGAGAACCAGGTGGGTACACCCGGGAAGCGCACCGGTCCGTGCGGGGTGTCCACCGTCTCGAACATGCCGACGGCGCTGAGGTGCGGATCGTCGAAGAGCGCGCCGGGCGTGTTCAGCGGCGCGGCCGGTATCTCGAGTTGGCGCAACAGCGTCAACCACTCGTCGGTGGTCCGTTCTTTCATCGTCTCCGCCACCAGCCCGTAGACGGTGTCGATCTCGGGAGCGCGTTGTTCCAGCGTCGAATACTGCTCGCTCGCCCAGGGCGGCCGCACGGCTTCCATGAAGGCGTTCCAGTGTTTGTCGTTGTAGATCAACGCGGCGATGTGGCCGTCGCTGGTGCGGTACGGGCGACGGTTGGGCGCCACGGTGCGCGGGTACACCGCCGGCCCCAGCGGGGGGTCGAACATGGCGCCGTTGGCATGCTCGACGAGCATGAACGAGGCCATGGTTTCGAACATGGCGACCTCGACCTCTTGTCCCTGTCCGGTGCGCTCGCGGTGAAACAACGCCATCATCGTCGCGTACAGCGCCGTCAGGCCGGCGACCTTGTCGGCCATGATGGTGCCGACGTAGTCGGCCTCGCCGGTCAATTGCTGTTGCACCGCCGGCAGCCCGCATTCGGCCTGGATCGTGTCGTCGTAGGCGGGACGGTCGTGATCGGGGCCGCGCCGCCCGTAGCCGTAGCAATTGGTGTAGACGATCGCGGGATTGATCGCGGCCACATCGTCGTAGCTGAAGCCGAGCTTCGCGATTGCCTTGGCGCGCATCGAGTGGATGAACACGTCGGCGGTCTCGACGAGAGCACGCAGCGCACGCGTTCCGGCGTCGGTTTGCAGATCCAGCACGATGCTGCGCTTGCCCCGGTTGACGTTGACGAACACCCCGCTCATGCCCGGCGCCGGCCCGACCGAGATGTACCGGGTGTTATCCCCTTGGGGTGGTTCGACTTTGACCACGTCTGCGCCCATGTCGGCCATGATCTGCGTGCAGTACGGTCCCATCACCATCGCGGTCAGATCGAGCACGCGAACACCGGCCATCGGGCCGGTCGGGCTAGCCATGGAGCACTCCTTGGTCGTTTGAGCCATGTAGTTCGTTTGACCTCTGAGCCAGCTCGAAGCTGTAGCGGATGTGCTCGTTGTGTCCATCCGGGACGACCGGAAAGATCAGCGGCGCTTCGACATATCGAATCGCATCCAGGTGGCTGCCGACATCCTCGATCGTCCACGACGACCGGCACACGCCCGGACTCTCCGCGATGACGGCACGGGCCACCCGGCCCGCCAGCGCGATGAACAGCTCGCCGGTGACCGAGCACGATTCGTGCGCCAGCCAACCCACCACCGGCGCAACGAGTTCCGCGCCCATCGGCGGATAGGACGAGGTGTCGATGCCTTCGGCCATCCGCGTCACCGCGGCCGGCACGATCACGTTGCACCGCACGCCTTCGGCGGCGCCTTCGAGCGCGGCGACGTTGGACAACCCGATCACGCCGGCCTTGGCGGCGGCATAGTTGGCCACGTTGTGATTTCCGTACAGGCCACCGATCGACGACGTCAGCACGATGCGGCCGTAGCCCGCCGCGCACATGAGCGGAAACGCCGGCCGCACCACGTTGAATGCGCCGCGCAAATGCACGTCGAGCACGGCGTCGAAGTCCTCGTAGCTCATCTCCTTCAGCGAGGCGCGCCGGACATTGCCGGCGTTGTGCACCAGTATGTCGATGCGGCCGTACGTGTCGAGCGCGGTCGCGACGATCGCCTGGCCGCCGTCGGTGGTCGCGACCGACGCGGTGCAGGCGACGGCTTGTCCGCCGGCCGAGGTGATCTCAGCGACCACCTGCTCGGCCGGACCGGCGTCGACTCCCGCGCCGTCGAGGTTGCCGCCGGCATCGTTGACCACCACCTTGGCTCCGCGCGAGGCAAGCAGGTGTGCGTAGGCACGGCCCAAACCGCGGCCGGCTCCGGTCACCACGGCAACGCGGTCGTCGAATCGCAACTCGCTCACGAAAGCTCTAGGCCTTCCAGGTCGCCCCTGGCGCGCCACTCGGCGATCAGGTCGCCGAAAGCGTAGAAGCCCGGCGAGTAGAAATCACCGAGGAACGCACCATTGTCTTTGGCGCCACCTTGACCCTCGTTGTTGTAATAGCCAGGTGTGCAGGACATCTCGAATACCGAGTTGTCGATCGCGAGTTCGGCGACCGTCTTGACCCAGCCGTCCTGGCCCTCCTGACTGGGTTCGACGGTGGTCGCGCCGCGTTTCTGCGCCTCGGCGATGATGTAGGCGATGTGCTCGGCCTGTTGCTCGAACATCGCGGTTGTGTTGGCCGAGACGCCGCCCTGGATGAAGCCCGTGAAGAACTGGTTGGGGAATCCGCGAGTGGTCATGCCGTGCAGCGTCTGGTATGTGTCATGCCAGTAGTCGAACAGCGACAGCCCGTCTCGGCCCTCGATGACGTCGACCGCGAAGCGCCGCCGGATCTCTGTGGAGATCTCGAACCCGCTGGCGAATACGATGCAATCGACCTCGTATTCAACGCCATTGGCGACAATGCCCTTCTCCGTCAGGCGTTCCACGCCCTTGGATTCCGATACGTCCACCAATGTCACGTTGGGCAGGTTGAACGCCGGCAGGTACGTCTCGCTCGAACACGGCCGCTTGCACATGAAGCGGTAGTACGGCTTGAGCGCCTCGGCGGTGTCGGGGTCATCGACCAGCGCGGCCACGCGGCGCCGCAGCCGCTCCATGATCTTGTAGTCCTCTTCCTCCCGGATCGCCATGATCTCCTCGATCCCCAGCGCGGCGGGATCCGGGCTGGCGGCAATCCGGGCGGTCATGTTGCGGCCCAATTCAGTCCAGAAGTCGCACACCAGATCCGGTTCGCCGAAGACCACGCCGACAAACGGCGACCAGTTGTGGAAGTTGCGCTTGCGCTCCTCCTGCCAACCGGGCTGCAGGGCCGCCGCCCAGGCCGGGTCGGTGGGCGTGTTGGCGCGCATGTCCACCGACGACGGGGTGCGCTGAAACACGAAGAGCTGTTTGGCATCCCGGCCGAGATGCGGAACCAGCTGCACGCCGGTAGCCCCGGTGCCGACGAGTGCGACCCGCTTGTCGGCCAGCCGGTGCAGGCCACCCCCTGCGTCGCCGCCGGTGTAGTCGTAGTCCCAGCGCGCGGAATGGAACGCGTGGCCGCCGCCGTCCAGGTACTCCTTGATGCCGGGGATGCCGGGCAGCTTTGGCTTGTTGTACGAGCCCTGCGCCATCACCACGAACCGCGCGCGAATGTCGTCGCCGCGGTTGGTGATCAGCCGCCAGCGCTTGCTGTTCTCGTCCCAGCGCATGCTCTCGACTTGCGTCGAGAAGATCGCGCCATCGTAGAGGTCGAAGTGTTTGCCCATGGCCTGGCAGTGCGCGAAGATCTCGGTGCCGTCGGCGAACTTCTTGCTCGGCACGAAGCCGAGTTCCTCGAGCATCGGGATGTAACAGTAGGCGTCGTTGTCGCATTGGATGCCCGGGAAGCGGTTCCAGTACCACACTCCGCCGAAGTCCCCGGCCATGTCGATGATCCGAACATCTTGCACGCCGGCCTTTTTCAGGTAGGCGCCCGACAACAATCCGGCGAACCCGCCGCCGAGGACAGCCACCTGGATGTCTTCGTCAATCGGGGCGCGGTCGGCGACCGGGGTGTACGGGTCTACCTCGTAGAGGTCGGCCAGGTCACCGTGGAGTTCGAGGTACTGCGCGCCGCCGTCCGTGCGCAGGCGCTTCTCGCGCTCCTGGGCGTACTTGGCCCGCGTCGCGGCTATGTCGACGTCCTGCGGTACGTCGGTGGGCCCGCAGGTCTCGGATGTTGTCATCTCGTCTCAAAGCTCCCGAGGTTCGCCGGTACCCATGTACTTCGACAATTGGTAGTGCAGGTTGACGGTGCTACGTTCGCGGTACGGGTTGGGCTTGGTGCCCGGAAAGCCCAGCGACTTCATCCCCTGCTGCACGGCGGCCATGTTGGAGAAGTCCTGCGGCAATACCGACCGCCACCGAGGATCCCCGACCGGCGTGTACTCCCATTCCGTCTGTGGCTCTTGGCCTTTCGGATACAGCTCGAACACCGATACCTCGAAGATGCACTTGTCCGGGTTGTAAGTGGGGTGCGGCCGGGCGCCGTAGCACAGCGCGCTGGTCAGCCCCTGCCCGATTTGGAAGTTGGGGAAGATCTGCCACGCGGTGCCGGCCTGCCCGAGGATATCGGCGGGAATCGTCGGCCAGGTCACGCCGCGCGCTTCGTCGTCGCGTCGTGCCGACGCGAGCCAGTGCTCGAGAACCTTGTCGGCCGGTGTGCCTTCGGGCAATTCGTCGACGAGTCGCTTGGCGGCGTTCACGAGCGTCTGCGTGGTGGTGGCGTTGGTCTCCTCCATCGTGTACACCTGCATCTCGGCGGTCGACACCCGCGGATCGGCGCCGATGCCCAGCCGGATCTTGGACTTGGTGGCCTCCATGTCCTTTGGCGCGTCGTAGCCGATGTGGCTGTGTCTACCTTGGGCTTTCGCCCAGCCCTTGAATTCGCCGAACTTGTTGAACTCCGGGTGCGTGGTGAAGACGTGGTAGGTCTCGTTGAACGCCTCCAGAGCGACCTTCCAATTGCAGTCGAATTCAAGCCATTTGCGCCATTTGAAGCGCATGTTTTCCAGGCCGAATGCGTCGAGGATCTTGGCGGCGGGGAACAGGTAATCGGCCAGCGGCTCGCAGTCGGGGTCCATATTGATCCACAACCAGCCGCCCCAGGTGTCGACCTTGACCGGGTGTAGATGGGTGTTGTCGGGTGTGAGGGTTTCCTGCCAGTCCGGTTGCTCGCGGATATGGGTGCACGCGCCGTCCAAACCGTATGTCCAGCCGTGGAATCCGCAGACAAAGGATTTGCGGGCACGGCCGCAGGCGTTCTCGGCGCCCTCGGGTGTGTCGATCAACCGGCGGCCGCGATGCATGCAGACGTTGTGGTGTGCGTGAAATTCGTCGCGGCCGGTACGCACCACGATGATCGAGTCGTCGAGGATGTCGTAGGTCAGGTAACTACCCACCTCGGGCACCTCTTCGACGCGACCGACCTGCTGCCAGACCCTGCGCCACAGCTTGTCGCGCTCGGCGCGGGCATAGTCCTCGGAGATGTATGCCTCGACGCCGATAGTCACCGGTTTCGATAGTTCCTCGGCCGCTTCGGGATTCACGCCTTTGACCAGGTCGGTCATCACATCCTCCTAATTGCCGCGCGGAAGGATTGGTCTTTGAGGAAAAGCGATGTGTTGTCGGCGTCGAGATGGCTCCACTTGAGGTCCAGCCCGCCGTCGACCAGCAGCGTCTGGCCGGTGATGTAGCTCGACATCTCGGAGAGCAGAAAAAGGATCGCGCCGGCCTGCTCCTCGGGCCGCCCGCGCCGGCCCATCGCGATTGCCTTCCGGTCCCGCTCGGGGTCCTCGTCGACATAGGTGCGCGAGGCCGCCGTCTCGGTGACACCGGGCGCGACCGCGTTCACCCGAATTCCCGCCTGCGCCAGCTCGACGGCCATCGTGCGGGTCATCGCGATGATCGCGGCCTTGGCGGTTCCGTAGGCGATGTGAAACGGCGCGGTGTTCATGCCGCTGATCGACGAGATCGACACGATCGATCCCGGTTGTTGCCGCGCGACGAGTTCACTCGCGATGGCCTGGCTCATGAAGAATGCGGTTTCGAGATTGTCGGCGAAGATCGTGCGCCAGTCGCTACGCGCCACCCGGGTCGCCGGCATCCAGGTCGACGGCTGCGCGCCGCCGGCGACATTGACCAGCCCGTACAAGCTGCCCTCGGCGCGGCGTGCGTGGTCGATCACCGTGGCGATGCCCTCGTCGGTCGACGCGTCGGCCACGACGGGGATCACCGGCAGCCCTTGACTCGCCAGCGGCGCGACGTGCTCGTCCAGGTTTTCCTTCGACCGGCTGACCGCGATCACCGTGGCGCCGGCCCGGGCGGTCATGGCCGTGACGGTCGTGCCGATGCCGCCCCCACCAGCGCCGGAAACCACCACGACGCGACCGTCGAGCCCGAAGAGATCGTCCATGACCTGCTTTCGCCAGCCGCACACGCCGTCCGGCGTTCGCCGCGGGATCCATCATTTTGTCCGGACAAAATATCGCATTCTGTCCTTTGGAGAATACTATTCCGATTGGTGGACTTGGCTGTCAAGGTCGGGCACCCGATGGTTTCGCGGCTATTGTCTGGACTAGTAGGAGTTGATAACGTCCAGCCCAAACGGCCGACGGAAGGACCCCGGCGAGTCATGGCCATCTCAACGCAGCTCTCGCGGTACGCAGCTGGACATCGAGTCGACGTCGCGCAGGGGTGGGAGCTCGACCGGGTCACCGCACCCAGTCGACTGTTCGGCGCGAACGGCTTGCGCACCGGCCCGGACGGTCGCATCTACATCGCCCAGGTCACCGGCAGCCAGATCAGCGCGCTGGATCACCGCACCGGGGAATTGGTGACCGCGAGCCCCAAGGGCGGTGACATCGTCGCGCCCGACGACGTCGCGTTCGACGCCGGCGGCAACCTGTACGCGACCGAGGTGATGGACGGCCGGGTCAGCGTGCGCGACACCAGTGGCCGAACGCGGGTGTTACGTGACGACGTGCCCTCGGCCAACGGCATCACCATCCATGCGGGCCGGTTGTTCATCGGCGAATGCCGAGAGGGCGGACGGCTGCTGGAATTCGACCTGGCGGGCGGGCCGCCGCGGGTGCTGTTGGAGAACGTGCCCTCGCCCAATGCGATGGAGGTCGGCCCGGACGGCCTACTGTACTTCCCGGTGATGGGCGCCAACGAAATCTGGCGTATCGATCCCGACGGCGGTGAACCACAGTGCGTCGCAGGTAATCTCGGTGTGCCCGACTCGGTCAAGTTCGATGCGCAGGGCCACATTGTGTCGACGCAGGTGGCGAGCGGACAGGTGCTGCGCATCGATCCCCGCACCGGCGAACAGCGGCTGCTGGCCCAGCTGAATCCGGGTCTGGACAACTGCACCTTCGTCGGCGACCACCTGTTCGTCTCCAACTTCACCGGCGAGATCACCGAGATATCGCCAAACGGCACAACGCGATCCGTGTTGGCGGGTGGACTCAACTGGCCGATGGACCTGGCGGTGGGCCACGACGGACAGCTCTACATCGCCGACGGCACCTACTTCTACGTCGCTATGCCCGACGGGTCCTTGCACACCGCGGGAATGTTGTTCAGCCCCGGCTATCCCGGATTCCTGCGCGGTGTGGCGTCGAGCGGACCCGACGAGTTCGTCGTCACGACGTCCGGCGGCCAGGTCAGCCGGTACCGGCCAGAGGCGAGCGAAACCGAGGTGCTGGCAGACGGTTTCGACCAGCTTTACGGTGTCGCCCTGAGCCCCGGCGGCGTGGTGTTTGCGGAATTGGGCACCGGGCGGGTGCTATCGCTGCAGTCCGGGGTGATTGAGGTGCTGGCGACCGATCTGCGTGAGCCCGTCGGCGTCGCGGTCGATGCCGACGCAGCCTGCCTGGTCGCGGAGGCCGGGGCCGGACGGGTGGTCAGGGTGAACGGGTCGAGGGCCGACACCGTCGTCGCCGATCTACAACGCCCGCAGGGCATTCTGGTCCGGGGCGGTGTGCTCTACGTCGTCGATGCCGGCGCTCAGGCGCTGATCGAGTTCGACCTGGCCAGTGGCGCGCGGCGCACGATCGCGTCCGGGCTGCCGGTCGGTCCTCCGCCCGGTGTGACACCCAAGCCGCTGCGCGGCATGCCACCGTTTTCCGGGCCGCAGGGCCCCTTCGCCGGGATCACCGCGGCGGCCGACGGAACGCTGTACATCTCGGCCGACGGCGACGGCAGCGTGCTGGCGCTGCGCCGCACCCGGGACGGCGGCTGATGTCGCAGGCGATCGCGGGCGACCACCGCTACTTGCAGATCGCACGCACGCTGCGCAAGGAGATCGTCGACGGCGTCTACCCGGTCGGCTCGCAGCTGCCGACCGAGCACCAACTGTGCGAGCGCTTCGCGGTAAGCCGCTATACCGTCCGCGAAGCGCTGCGCCGGCTGCGGGAGGACAATCTGGTCGCGTCCCGGCCTCGGGCCGGCACCCGGGTAGTTCCCCGTCCGGCATCGAGTTCCTACGCCCAGGACGCACTTTCGATCGACGACCTGCTTGCGTTCGCGGCCGGCGCGCAGCTGACCATCGAATCCAACGCGATGGTGACGATCGACGACGACCTCGCGGCCCGCACCGGGCTCGAGGTCGGCACCCAGTGGCTGTCGGTGCGCGGTTACCGGCAGGCCGACGACGCGGCGGTGCCGATGTGCCGCACGGAGTACTACATCAGCCGCAGCTTCGCCGCGGTCGGCAGGCTGCTGCAACGCCATGCCGGCCCCATCTTTCCGTTGATCGAGGATCTGTTCGGCGTGAGTATTGCTCAGCTGCACCAGGAGATCGCCGCCGTCCTGCTGTCCGCGGAACTGGCCGACGGCCTGGGCGTTGAGGCGGGGACGGCCGCGCTGCAGATGCGGCGCACCTACACCACCTCCGACGGCGAGGTGGCCCAGGTGACGATCAACACCCACCTCTCGTCGCGGTTTCGGTACGCGATGACGATGCGTCGCGTCACAGGTCAGGCCGGCTGAGGTGATCACCCGGGCCCCGCAGGACACCGCGCTTGCCTCCGAGGCATACCGCCGCGGGCTGTGGGTGCCCACCACGCTGGCCGATTCGCTGCGCGCCGCCGCGCAGACATCGCCTCGGCGAACAGTTCTGGTGGACAAGGATATTCGGCTGGACTGCGCCACGCTGTACACGCAGGCCGGCGCACTGGCCGCTGCCCTGCTGTCGCGCATACCGACTGGCAGCGTCGTCTCGTTCATGCTGCCGAACTGGCACGAGGCCGCCGTCATCTACCTGGCCGCGACACTGGCCGGAATGGTGGTGAACCCGATCCTGCCATCACTGCGCTACCACGACCTGCGTTTCATCCTCGAAGATGCCAATACCGCAATGGTTTTCATCCCGGGACAATACGGCGGGCATGACTACGCGGGGATGCTCGAACGCGTAACGGCGGCGATGAGCCCGGCGCCCGAGGTGGTGGTGGTGGTGCGCGGCAACGCCGGTTCCCACACACCCTATCCGGCCCTGCTGGCGGAGCCTCGCGACGCGGTGCTTCCGGCGCTGGATCCCGATGCCGTGCGGATGATCCTGTACACCTCCGGTTCCACCAGCCGCCCGAAAGGCGTCTTGCACTCTCATAATTCGATGCATGCCCTGATCTGCCAGATCCGCGACCACTGGGCGATCGACCCGGGCGACACGTTCCTGGTCCCGTCGCCGGTCGCCCATATCGGCGGGTCGATCTACGCGTTCGAATGCCCGCTGCTGCTGGGAACCACCGCGGTGCTGATGGACCGGTGGGATCCGGCCGAGGCGGTCACGCTGATGAACGCCCAACGGTGCACCCACATGGCCGGGGCCACCCCCTTCCTGCAGCAGCTGCTGGCTGCCGCCGAGCGGGCCGGCACCCGCCTGCCCGACTTGAAGGTGTTCATCTGCGGCGGCGCCTCCGTATCGCCGTCGCTGATCCGGCGCGCCGCACGGTATTTCGACCATGCGGTGGTCACCCGGGTGTACGGATGCACCGAGGTACCCGTCACGACGGTCGGCGCTCCCGGGCCCGGCGAAGACGATGCCGCGGCGGACACCGATGGCCGGCCCGGCATCGCGGAGATCAAGCTCGTCGCGCACGAGGCCGCGCCCGCCGGTGACGGGGAGATCTGCGTGCGCGGTCCGCAGATGCTGCTGGGTTACCGCCACGCGCAAGACGATTCTTTGGATGCCGCAGGGTTTTTCCGCACCGGGGACCTGGGTCGCTGGGTCTCGGCCGGTTCCGATGACCGGTACCTGGTCGTGACCGGCCGGGCCAAGGACGTCATCATCCGCAGCGGCGAGAACATTTCGGCCAAGGAGGTCGAGGACCTGCTCGCCGACCATCCCGGCATCGCCGAGATCGCCGTTGTCGGGCTGCCCGACGAGCGCACCGGAGAGCGGACGTGTGCGGTGATCGTGCCCGCGGGCACGGCGCACCCGGACGTCGCGAGCCTGCTCGCGCTGCTGACGAGCAAGGGCGTCGCCAAATTCAAGGCCCCCGAACAGGTCGTGATCGTCGAAACCCTGCCGAAGAACGACGCGGGCAAGGTTCTCAAGCATCAGATCCGTACGGCTCTGACGAAGGATGGGTGAGATGCAGGTCGCAATCGTCACGGGAGCAAGCAGCGGAATCGGGTTGGGCTGCGCGACAAAGCTCGCCGAGATGGGTATAGCGATCGTCGGCACGGGTCGCGACGCGGATCGGCTCGCCGACCTCGAAAAGGCGATCAACGACCCGGACCGGGTCGCCACGCTCGCGGTCGACCTGACCGACGACGACGCACCGCGACGCATCGTGGACCTCGCGGTCGACCGGTGGGGTCACGTCGACTTCCTGATCAACAACGCCGGCGTGGGCAGCCCCAAGCCGCTGCACGAGACCGACGACGAAACCCTGGACTATTTCCTGGGTTTGATGCTGCGGGCGCCGTTTCGGCTCGCGCGCGACGTGCTGCCGCACATGAGCCCCGGGTCGGCGATCATCAATGTCACGTCGACCTTCGCGGTCGTCGGCGGCCTGCGCGGCGGCGCCTATTCTGCCGCCAAGGGCGGGCTGACCGCGCTGACCACGCACATCGCCTGCCAGTACGGGGCATCCGGAATCCGGTGCAACGCCGTCGCACCCGGGGTGACGGTGACGCCGATGGTCGAAAAGCGTCTGGAAGACCCGCGATTCCGCAAGATGAACACCGAGATGACCCCGCATCAGCGGCTGGGCCGCATCGACGACATCGCCAGCACTGTCGCCTTCCTGTGCTCGCCGGGCGGCAGCTTCATCAACGGCCAGACGATCGTCGTGGACGGCGGATGGAGTTCGACGAAGTACCTGTCGCAGTTCGCGTTGGAATCGCAGTGGATCGAGCAATGAATCTGTTCGCGATGCTCGAGCACGCCGCCGGCCGGTTCCCCGACCGCGGCGCCCTGTACCGCGGTAGCCGGGCGGTGTGCACGTGGGTTGAGTTGCGGGACAGGGTGTTACGCCTTGCTGCGTCGATCCGGCAACAGCACGGGGCGGGCGCTCGTATCGCGATCGCTACCCACAACCGCCCCGAGATCGTCGAGTTGATGTTTGCGATCTGGGCCGCCGAGTGCGCCGTGGTCCCGATCAACTACAAGCTGCATCCGCGCGAGATGGCGCAGATCCTCGAGGATGCGGGCGCCGCGCACGTGTTCGCCTCCTCGGCCATCGGGGCCGAACTCGGGCCGATCACCACCGCGCCGACGGAAATCATTGAATCCGAGGACTATTCGCGACGGTTCGGCACCGCCCCGTCGGCACCACCGGATACCGACCCGGCGGCGCTGGCGTGGCTGTTCTACACCAGCGGAACCACCGGCCGCTCCAAGGGCGCGATGCTGTCGCACCGCAACCTCACTGCGATGACCGTCGCGCACCTCGCCGACATCGACGCCCCCGACCAGGACTGCAGCCTCGTGCACGCGGCACCGATGTCGCACGGCTCGGGCCTCTACGTGCTGCCGTACGTGTTGCGCGCCGCCCGCCAGGTGGTGCCCGAGTCGGGCGCCTTCGATCCCGAGGAGTTCCTCGATCTCTGCGAGCAGCACCCGGCCGCCAGCGCATTTCTGGCGCCGACGATGGTGCAACGGCTTGTCGACACGGGCCGCAGCCGTCCGGCCAATCTCAAGACGATCGTCTACGGCGGCGGTCCCATGTACATCGAAAGCCTGCGCAAGGCGATTACCGCATTCGGCCCGATCTTTGCCCAGATCTACGGGCAAGGCGAATCCCCGATGACCATCACCGGGTTGCGCGGTGTCGACCACGAATCCGACGACGACGCGATTCTGGGCTCGGTCGGCTACGCGCGGTCGGGGATGGAGGTCGCGGTGCTGCGCACGGACGGCCACCCGGCGCCAGCCGGTGAGATCGGCGAAATCGTGTGCCGCGGCGACGCGGTGATGTCCGGTTACTGGCACAACCCCGACGCGACCGCCGCCACACTCAAAGATGGCTGGCTCTACACCGGCGACATGGGTTCGTTCGACGCGCGCGGTTATCTCACGCTGCGCGATCGGTCGAAAGACGTTGTCATCAGCGGCGGAAGCAACATCTACCCCCGCGAGGTGGAGGAAGTCCTGCTCGAGCACCCCGGCGTCTCGGAGGCGTGCGTGGTGGGCACGCCCGACGCCGAGTGGGGTGAGGTAGTGGTCGCGTTCATCGTCGGCGGCGTCGACCCCGCGGCATTGGATGCGCATCTGTTGCGGCGCATCGCCCGCTTCAAACGGCCCAAGCGTTACGAATTCGTCGACGAGCTACCAAAAAACAGCTACGGCAAGGTGCTCAAGCGGGAACTGCGCGCTGGCTTGGCGCAGTGAGCCCGCCGGGTACAGCCACCGGACATCGAGGAGGTCGCAATGAAGTGTCGTGCCGCAGTGATTCGCGGGGTCGGCCAGGACTGGGAGATCAGCGAGATCGAGCTCGATCCGCCCCGCGGCGGTGAAGTCCTGGTGCGGATTGCCGTCGCCGGCGTCTGCCACTCCGACGACCATCTGTTCACCGGCGACGTGGTGCCGACCCCCGAGCTGGTGGCCGCGAGCGGCCAGCCGGCGCCGGACTGGTTCCCACTGCTCGGCGGGCACGAGGGTGCCGGTGTCGTCGCGGAGGTCGGGCCGGGCGTGACGACCGTGCAGCCGGGGGATCACGTGGCACTCTCGTTCATTCCGGCGTGCGGCAGTTGCCGGTTCTGTGTGAACGGGCAGAGCTACATCTGCGATATCGGCGCGAGTCTGTTCCGGCGGGAGATGCCCACCGATGGAACCTGTCGCCGGCATCTCGGTGACGAAAACCTGTTGGCCTACGGACAACTCGGCACCTTCGCCGAATATGCCGTGCTGTCGGAGAGGTCGGTCATCAAGATCGACGAGGCGATCCCTTTCCATGCCGCGTCGCTCGTCTCGTGCGGTGTCAGCACCGGCTGGGGCTCCGCGACGATATCAGCGGGCACCGAGCCGGGCGACACCGTCGTCGTCATCGGCGCCGGCGGTGTCGGAATGAACGCCCTGCAGGGAGCGCGCGCCGTCGGCGCAAAATACGTCGTCGCGGTAGATCCTGTTGAATCCAAACGTGATTCGGCCAAGTTCTTCGGGGCAACCCACGCCGCCGCGTCGGCCGAGGAAGCGATTCCGCTGGTCAGGGAGATCACCAACGGCCTGATGGCCGACCGCGTCGTCGTCTGTCCCGGCGTGGTGCACGTGGACCTGATCCCGTTGGCGCTCACGCTGCTTCGCAAGGGCGGGATCTGCGTGCTCACCGGCATCACCCCGTTCACCGAGCCCCCGACCCCGTTGGTCTGGCAAGACTTGACGCTGTCGGCCAAACAGCTGCGGGGCGCGCTGTACGGCGGGATGAACCCGCGCACCAGCGTGCCGCTGCTGTTGTCGTTGTATCAGGCGGGCGCACTCAAACTCGACGAGTTGGTCACCCGCCATTACCGGCTCGACGAGATCAACGAGGCGATGACGGATCTGCGCGAGGGCCGCAACATTCGCGGAGTGATCGATTTCGCCGGCGCGTGATCGTCGCGCTTCGGGTCAGCCGGACTCGAAGTGACTCCGAATACCGGCCAGCATCTTGATGTGCGCCTTGACGCCCTCACGGATGGTCACCCCGGCTAACAGCCGCGGGGCGGTGAACCCGATCCGCTCGGTGACCCGGGTGCCGCCGTCGACCGGCTGGAAACTCACGGTGCCGCGCAGCCGCACCCCGGGTGACTGATCGGCCTCGGTCAGCACATCGCCGCTGGCGGGAACTCGCAGCCGGGCCTGGTAGCTGGTTCGTATAGTGAACGGCCCCAATGGAATTCGGTCGACCACCCGATACGTCTGCTGGTAGCCATCCTGAGTTTCGCTGCGGGACACCGTTTCCACCGACACGATCAGCGGGTGGACCAGCTTGATGTTGTTGAGGTCGACGTAGAAGTCGCGCACCGCGTCGGGCGGCGCGGGCACCCGCTCGGACAACGTCCGGTCGGCGTGCACGGTCCACCAGCTCATGGCAATCGAATCTAGCCCTGCGGCGGCGGCGCGCTTACCGTGGACCCAGCAGCGAGCGGAGGCGACATGAGCACGCACGGTCACGTGGTCGAGCGCTACCTGGAATGCCTGGCCGCGCACGACTGGGACGGACTGGCCGACACCATCGCGGAAGAAGGCCTGACCCGGGAAGGTCCGTTCTGCGATGTCATCGAGGGCAAGGCGCACTACGTCGCCTACCTGCGCAAGGTATGCACCAATATGGCGGGCCACCGGTTGCAGGTGCAGCGGGTCTCGCACGTGGACTCCCGGGTGTCGTTCGCCGAGCTGTCCGAGACATTCGAGATCGACGGCGTCGCGACCACCTGGCCCGAATGCATCCTCTTCGAGCAAGACGACGGCGGCCTGATCTCTCGGGTCAGCGTGTTTTTCAAGCAGCGCCACGCCGACAGCACGTAGCGATCTATTCCCTCACTCACGGAATTGACCTAACGTGTCTTGGATGGAGGCAGATGCAACTCCGGAGTCGGTGGCGGTCGAGAAATTGCACTCGGGCGACCCGATCACCGATTGTGGTCAGCGGTACATAGTTCTCGAATCAAAATCCCTCGGCGATAGCTGCGTCGTTCTCGAACTGGAGTCCCGGGTGGACCACCAGCTGCAGGTCATCGAGAAGTCCTTCCCGGCCGGATACCAGGTCGACAGGGCGCACCACCGAATTCTGTAAAGCGAATTCACGCGTCGGAAAATAATGCGCGAGTAGCCGTTGGACGGCTACCGCGCATTCGTGTTATTCGGGCTTAATTCCGGTCAAATAGACCCCGTTTAATCGACGCGCGGCGGCCGTTGATCGTTGGGATCGTTCGGGTCGGGTTCGCCGAACCACCGCGACGGCTGGTGCTGCCCGTACGCGTCATGCCAGTCCCACCATTCGTACGGTGCGGACTGCGGGTATCCCGGCGGCGAATCCTCCCAGGTTTCTTGGCGCCCCAGCGCCGTCATGTCCAGGAAGCTCCACGTGTTGCCCAGCACCTCGTCGCCGCGGTTGTTGATGAAGTAGGTCCGGAAGACCCGGTCGCCGTCATGGATGAACGCATTCGTGCCGTGCCACTCGTGCACGCCGAAGTCGGCGTCGAAGCTGTCGGTGATCGTGTACCACGGCATCTGCCAGCCCATCCGCGCCTTGAGGCGCTCGATCTCCGGCTGCGGCGCGCGCGAGGCGAACACCAACGTGGTGTCGCGGGCGTTGAGGTGGGCGAGGTTGCCGATATGGTCGGCGACCATCGAACAGCCGCGGCACGCGCGGTGCGGCCAGCCGTGGACGTCGGACCCGAAGAAGGCACGGTAGACGATCAGTTTACGCCGACCTTCGAAGAGCCCCAGCAGATTCAGCCTGCCGTCGGGTCCGTCGAATTCGTACTGCGTGTCCACGGTCAGCCAGGGCATGCGCCGCCGCATGGCGGCCAGCGCATCGTGGGCCCGCAGTACCTCCTTCTCCTTGACCAGCAGTCGCTGATGCTCGGCCTCCCACTCCTGGGCCGACACGATCGGTGGTGTGTCCATTGTGTTGTCCGCCTTTCGATTTGATGTCAGGACAGGGATGACAGGCCCGACGCGGTGAGCAGATAGGAGCCGTGTTGTCCGGGTTCGGCACCGGCGATCGCCGATATGGAGGTGCCGACCAGTTCGGCGGTCAGCGCCGGCCCGGTCGACGCGACGAAGGTGTCGACGTCGACACCCTGGCGTTCGGCATAGGCGGCCGCCGCCTTGGCACCCAGGTCGGTGACCGCCGTCAGCCGCGGCAGCACCGAGACGAAGGTGATGCCCAGGCCGGCCCGGTCCGACTCCCCGGCCGCATAGCTGCCGATGAACCGCACGGTCGCCTTCGCACCCGCGTAGCCACCGGACAGCGGCGACCCGTTGACCGCGGCGCCGCTGGACATCAGGATGACCGAGCTACCCGGCGCCAGCGGGCGCGCCAGTGCGTGACGGGTCCAGTGAAACGCTTGCGCGACATCGACATTCCAGTTGGCGCTGAAGGTTTCCCAGCTGTGTTCCTGCAACGGGCTCATCCGCGGGGCGGACCCGGCGCACAGCACCAGCGTGCGCGGGGCGTACTTGTCGATGAGCTCACTCGCGGTGGCCGGATCGGCGGCGTCGGCGACCACCGGGATGAACGAGTCGCCGAGTTGGTCGCGGACCTCGTCGAGCGGGGCGGCGGTGCGCGCGACACCGACCACCTCGGCGCCGGCCTCCGACAGCGCGGCCGCGATGGCGCGACCGAATCCGCGGCTCGCCCCGGTCACGATCGCGGTGGTGCCGGCAAGACTGTGTGTCTGGTTCATGCTGTGCTCGCTTCCTCTGACTCTGCCGGTGCAACGCCGGCGTGGCTAGACGTCCGCCGACCGGCGAGTGCGCGGCTGACCGCACGTTGGGACTCGAGTGCGCGGCTGGCCGCGCGTTCGAGGAGATGACGCCGGCGTGGCTAGACATCCACTGGTTCAGATACGGCGCATCGACCGAATTCATCGCCGGACGGCCGATGAATTTCGTCGCCTCGATGTCTCTGTACTGGAGTAGCGTTTCGGCCCACCCTGCGAGACAGAGGAGAGCGACGTGCCGGCTCAGCAGGATTTCATCGAGCAGGCGGCGCCGTACCGCGGCGAGCTGATCGCGCACTGTTACCGGATGCTCGGCTCGGTGCACGACGCCGAAGACCTCGTCCAGGAGACCTATCTGCGCGGCTGGCGTGGCTATCAGGCGTTCGAGGAGCGCGCCGCGCTGCGCACCTGGCTGTACCGGATCGCCACCTCGGCGTGCCTGCGTGCGCTGGAGAACCGCGCCCGGCGCGTGCTGCCGGCCGGTCTGGGCGACAGCTCGGTGGACCCGGATAGCGATCTCGACGGCGGCGCGGGCACCCATCAGTGGCTGGAGCCGATCCCCGACACGCGTGTGTTCGCGACGCCGGAAGACACCGTGACGGCGCGGCACAGTGTGCGGCTGGCCGTGATGACGGCGCTGCAGGAACTTCCTGCGCGGCAGCGAGCCGTGCTGATTCTGCGTGACGTCGTGCAGTTCAGCGCCGCCGAAGTTGCCGAACTCCTCGAGACCACGCCGGCTTCGGTCAACAGCGCGCTACAGCGGGCGCGGGCCCGCCTCGCCGAGGTCTCGCCCGCCGAAGACGACGCGGCCGAACCCGACGATGCCGAGCGCCGAGAATTGCTCGACCGCTACTGCGCGGCATTCGAAAACGCCGACATGGCCGCGCTGACCGAGCTGCTGCAGACGGACGTCAAACTCGAAATGCCACCGCTGCCAGTGTGGTTCACCGGCCGCGACACCGTGGTGGAATTCCTTGCCGCGCGCGCGTTTACGACGCCCGGCGACGTCGTCATGGTCCGGACCGCCGCGAATGCCCAACCCGCCGTTGCCGAGTACCGCCGCGCGGCCGACGGCGTGATGCGGGCCCATTCGATACAGGTCATCACCCCGGGTGCCGACGGCGTCGCCGCCATTACCGTCTTCCTCGACCCGGCGTTGTTCGCGACGTTTGATCTGCCGTCCAGCCGGTAAACTTCCCACGGGACGCGATACACCCGCTGTTAGCCCAGCGAATCCCCAGCCACCAAAGCCGTTGGTGTCATCGCACGGCCTGCCTTCGGGCAGAGATGTGGACAGGCCCCCAGCACCCCAGGATTATTAGCGCGACAGACGTATTTGAAGGATGACCGAATGAAGATTCCGGGTGTAACCAGCGTTGTCGCTGGTCTCACCGACGGAGCGGCTCAGCTAGTGAAGGCCGGCGTGTCCACCGCCGCCGGCGCCGCGGGCGCTGTGCAGCTCCTGGCGAGCCCGGTGGTCGAACTGGCCGGTCCGGTCGTGCAGTCGATGGCCGACTCCACCGGCCGCGCACTCGGGATCAACCCGTCGTCCAACGGATCTCCCGGCCCGATCACGCCGCCGGTGCGCTGGCAAAGCGGTCGGCGGGTGCACCTGGACCTGGATCCGTTGCTGCCGTTCTCGCGCTGGTACGAATACTCGGCGGTGGTCGAGGAACCGGTTCGCCGGATTCCGGGCGTAGCCGAGGCCCATGTCGAGGGTGCGCTGGGCCGGTTGGTGTTCGAACTCTCCGACGACGCCGAAGACTACGACGCAGTCGTGGACGAGGTGCGGTCGACGGTCGCGGCCGTCGCCGCCGACCTGGCGTCCACCAAGTCGGACGTGCCGATCTCCGCGCCGTTCGCCGACCCCGGCAACCCGCTGGCGATACTGGTGCCGCTCACCGCGGCGGCGATGGACATGGTCGCGATGACCGCCGCAGTCACCGGCTGGGTGACCCGCCTGCCCGCCGCACCGCAAACCACCCGGGCCGCGGCCGCCCTGATCAACCATCAACCACGCATGGTGGCGATCCTGGAGTCGCGACTGGGGCGGGTGGGCACCGACGTCGTGCTCGCCGCCACGACCGCGGCGGCACACGGCCTGACCCAATCGTTCGGCACTCCGCTGCTCGACATGACGCAACGGACCCTGCAGATCACCGAGGCGACGGCGCACCGGCGCGTGTGGCGCGAGCGTGAGCCACACCTCGCCTCGCCCGAGCGACCGCAGGCCCCGGTGGTCCCGGTCATCTCCTCGGCCGGAGCCAAGTCGCACGTGCCACGGCACAGCTGGGCCGCCGCGGCGGCGGGCGAGGCCTCGCACGTCGTGGTCGGCGGGGCCATCGACGCCGCGATGGACACCGAGAAGGGCTCGATGGCCGGGCCGGTGGAGGCCTACGTCGAATCGGCGGCCAACGGCTCGCTGATCGCCGCGGCCAGTGCGCTGGTGGCCGGCGGCGGCACCGAGGACGCGGCCGCCGCGATCGAGGCCGCGGTGCCCCGGGCCGCGCACATGGGCCGTCAGGCGTTCGCCTCGACGCTGGGCCGCGGCCTGGCCAACGGGGGACAACTGGTCCTCGACCCGGGCGCACTGCGCCGCCTGGATCGGCTGAAAGTAGTCGTCATCGACGGCGCGGCGCTGCGCGGTGACCACCGCGCCGTATTGAAATCGATCGGCGAGGCACCCGGCTGGGACGACGACCGGGTGTACGAGGTCGCCGACGCGCTGCTGCACGGTGAAGAGGCGCCCGAGCCCGATGCCGACGAATTGCCCGCCACGGGTGCACATCTGAGATGGGTTCCGGTGCAAGGCCCGTCGGCCACCCCCGCGCAGGGCCTGGAGAACGCCGACCTCGTGGTCGACGGCGACTGCGTCGGCCGAGTCGAAGTCGGCTGGGAAGTCGACCCGTACGCAATCCCGTTGCTGCAGACCGCGAATCGGACCGGGGCCCGGGTGGTGCTGCGTCACGTGGCGGGCACCGAGGACCTGACCGCCAGCGTCGCGGCGACGCATCCGCCCGGCACACCGCTGCTGACCGTGGTGCGTGACCTGCGCACCGATCGCGGCCCGGTGCTGCTGATCACCGCGGTGCATCGCGACTTCGCGTCGACCGATACGCTGGCCGCGCTGGCCATCGCCGATGTTGGTGTGGCCCTTGATGATCCGCGCGCTGCCACGCCGTGGACCGCGGACATCATCACCGGCACCGACTTGGCCGACGCGGTGCGGATCCTGTCCGCGATTCCGGTGGCCCGCTCCGCCAGCGAGTCGGCGATCCACCTTGCCCAGGGCGGTACGACGCTGGCCGGGTTGCTGCTGGTCACCGGCAGCGAGCAAGAGCGGCCCAAGAACCCGGCGAGCTTCCGGCGCTGGCTCAACCCGGTCAACGCCGCCGCGGTCACCGCGCTGGTCGCCGGAACCTTCTCGGCCAGTAGGGTTTTACGCCTGCCCGACCCCACCCCGCAGCCGCTGACCGCCTGGCACGCGCTGGACCCGGAGATCGTGTACGCGCGACTGGCCGGCGGTTCGCGACCGTTGGCCGTCGAAACCTTGACCCCATCCTGGCGGCGCCGTCTCGACGACCTGTCCTACAGCCCGCCATTCGCGGGGCTGCGCGTACCGCTGCACAACCTGTCGCGGTTGGCCGCGGCGACCCGGGTCGAGCTCTCCGACCCGTTGACCCCGATTCTGGCCGTGGGGGCCGCCGCGTCGGCCATCGTCGGCAGCAACATCGACGCGCTGCTGGTCGGCGGCGTCATGACGGCCAACGCGATAACCGGTGGGGCACAACGGTTGCGGGCCGAGGCGGCCGCCGCCGAGCTGTTCGCCGAACAGGATCAGCTGGTCCGCCGCGTCGCGGTCCCCGCCGTGGCCACCACCCGGCGCCGCCTGGAGGCGGCCCAGCGCGCCACCCGCACGGTCACGGTGTCCGCCAAGTCGCTGCGGCCCGGCGACGTCATCGACCTGGCCGCACCCGAGGTGGTTCCGGCCGACGCACGCCTGCTGGTGGCCGAGGACCTCGAGGTCGACGAGTCGCTGCTCACCGGCGAATCGCTACCGGTGGACAAGCAGGTGGAACCCGTCGCCGTCAACGACCCCGAGCGGGCGAGCATGCTGTTCGAGGGCAGCACGATCGTCGCGGGCCGCGCTCGCGCGATCGTCGTGGCGACCGGAGTCAATACCGCTGCGCACCGGGCGATCTCGGCGGTCGCCAACGTCGAAACGGCGGCCGGAGTGCAGGCCCGGCTGCGCGAGCTCACCAGCAAGGTGCTGCCGTTGACCCTGACCGGCGGTGCCGCGGTGACGGCGCTGGCGTTGCTGCGCCGCGCTTCGCTGCGCCAGGCCGTCGCCGATGGCGTCGCGATCGCGGTGGCAGCCGTGCCCGAGGGTCTGCCGCTGGTGGCCACGCTGTCCCAGCTCGCCGCCGCCCAGCGCCTGACATCGCACGGGGTGCTGGTCCGCTCGCCGCGCACGATCGAAGCCCTGGGCCGCGTCGACACCGTATGTTTCGACAAGACAGGCACTTTGACCGAGAACCGGCTGCGGGTGCTGTGCGCGATGCCGCACGATGCGCGTCCGGGCGATCCCTACCCGGAAGCCGAGGATCCGCGCTCGGCCGCGGTCCTGCGAGCTGCCGCCTGGGCATCCCCGCAGCCTCAAGACGGACAGGGCCATGCGCACGCCACCGACGAAGCGATCGTCACCGCGGCGAGTTTCCTTCTCACCAGGAACAAAGCCGGATGGCAGTTGCTCGCCGAGGTGCCGTTCGAGTCCAGCCGCGGCTTCGCCGCCGCGATCGGCACCCTCAGCGCAGACTCGGACAAGCCGGTACTGATGCTCAAGGGAGCCCCCGAGGTGGTGCTACCCCGCTGCCGGTTCGCCGACCCGGACGCCGACCGCGCGCATGCCGAAGCGGTGGTGCGCAGCCTCGCCGAGCGTGGCTTGCGGGTGTTGGCGGTGGCGCGCCGGCCCTGGCCCAACGGGACCACTCACGATGCCGACACCGACGCCGACGCCGTGGACGCCGCCGCGCAGGACCTCGAACTGCTCGGCTACGTCGGGTTGGCCGACACCGCACGAGCATCGTCACGCCCGCTGATCGAGGCGCTGGAGGCCGCCGGCCGCGACGTCGTGCTGATCACCGGTGACCACCCGATCACCGCGCGGGCGATCGCCCGGCAGCTGGGACTGCCCGCGGATGCCCGGGTCATCACCGGCGCCGAGCTGGCCGGTCTCGACGAGGACGCCGCCGCCAAAGTCGTTTCCAACGTCCAGGTGTTCGCCCGCGTCAGCCCGGAGCAGAAGGTACAGATCGTGGCCGCGCTGCAGCGCTGCGGCCGGGTGACGGCGATGGTCGGCGACGGCGCCAACGACGCCGCCGCGATCCGGATGGCCGACGTGGGCATCGGCGTGAGCGGCCGTGGTTCGTCGGCCGCGCGCAGCGCCGCCGACATCGTGTTGACCGACCGCGACCTGTCCGTGCTGCTCGACGCGCTGGTCGAGGGCCGCAGCATGTGGGCCGGTGTTCGCGACGCCGTCACGATCCTGGTCGGTGGCAACGTCGGTGAGGTGCTGTTCACGATCATCGGGACCGCGTTCGGCCAGGGCCGTGCCCCGGTGGGGACCCGACAACTACTGCTGGTCAACCTGCTCACCGACATGTTCCCCGCACTCGCGGTTGCCGTCACATCGCAGTACGTCGAACCCGACGAGGCCGAGTACGAAACCGAGGAACAGGCCGAAAAGGCCCGCGCTGCACACCGACTCGCGGTGCTGACCGGGCCCACGCCCTCGCTGGACGCCCCACTGATGCGCCAGATCGTCACCCGCGGCGTCGTCACCGCCGCCGGCGCGACCGCCGCCTGGGGCATCGGGCGTTATACGCCGGGCAGCGAACGGCGCACGGCGACAATGGGATTGGCGGCGCTGGTGACAACGCAGCTCGCCCAGACCCTGCTGACCCGCCAGCACAGCCCGCTGGTGGTGGCGACCGCGCTGGGCAGCGCGGGGGTCCTGGTCGGCATCATTCAAACCCCGGTGGTCAGCCAGTTCTTCGGATGCACACCACTGGGACCGGTCGCGTGGTCGGGCGTGATGGGAGCCACCGCGGGCGCCACCGCGATCTCGTGGCTGGCGCCCAACTGGCTGAACAAGACCGTCGGCGTCATCCAGCCCGACGGCGAGGCCGAAGACGAGCAGGACGCCTAGGTCGCTAGTTCCCTGCGGATGACCTTGCCGGCGGGATTGCGGGGAATGCTGTCGACGATGTGGATGTCCCGGGGCTGCTCGAAGCGGGAGACCTTGTCCTTCAAGTACTCCCGCAGCGCCACCACGTCGATGTCGCGCCGGCCGCGGGCGATCGCAAACGCGGCCAGTCGTCGCCCGAACTGCTCGTCGGGCACCCCGACGACCGCGGTCTCGGCGACGTCGGGATGTTCGGCGAGCGCGTTCTCCAGCGCCCTGGGGTAGACGTTCTCCCCACCCGACACGATCATGTCGTCCTCGCGGCCGACGATGTAGAGCCGGCCGGAATTGTCCAGATAGCCCATGTCCCCGGTGCTGGTGAATCCGTCGATGACAGCTTTACCGCCCCCGCCGGTGTAGCCTTCCGAACCCAACTCGCCCCCGACGAAGATGCGGCCGGTAACCCGCGACCCGACTGGCCTGCCGTTTTTATCGACGATGCGCACCGGACAGCCGGCCACCGGTCGCCCCACCGTGTCCGGAGCATGACGTAGCTCGAAAGGTGTTGCCAGGGAACCGATCCCGACTTCGGTGGAGCCATAGAGGTTGTAGAGGACATCGCCGTAGGCGTCCATGAATCGGCGCGCCAGGCTGGGATCGAGCCGATCCCCGCTGGAGATCACCGCCTTCAATGATTCCAACGGGTTTCGCGCCCGCACCCGCTGCGGCAGATCCAGCATCCGCGCCAGCATGATCGGAACGACGCTCATCGCATCGGCGCGCTGCAGCGACGCCTGCGCGAGTGTCTGTTCGGCGTCGAAGCGGCGGCGCGTGAGCATGGTGGCGCCCAGGCTGACCGCAAGCGTCATGATGCCGAAGCCGAGGCCGTGGAACATGGGGGTTGCCAGCGCTATTCGTGATCCGCTGCGCAGACCGGTGCGTTCGAGAATCGTCACACCCGCTCCCAGTCCGGTGCTGATCCGCGGTGTGCGGGGTGCTCCCTTGGGGATACCCGTAGTACCGGAGGTCAGCAGCACGATGCGGCCGGCCGACTCGACTTTGGGCCGGGACTTTCCCGGGGTGGTCTCGACGCTCGCCGGCTCGATCACCTGCACCGAAGGGGCGGCATCGCGGATCTGGACCGCAAACTCGTTGTCGCAGAGCATTGTTATGACCTGATGCGTGCTCAGCGCGCCGGCGAGGGCAGTGCTGCGGAATTCGGTGTTCACCAGCACCACGTCCGCCCCGACCATGGCGGTGGCGAATACGGCGGCAGTGAAGTCGCGACCGTTGCGGCACATGATCCCGACCGCCTCGCCCGGCCCGGCACCCGCGTCGGCGAGCTCGTGCGCGAGCGCCTCGATCTTGCGCTGCAGCTCGCGGTAGCTCAGCGCCCCGTCGTCGTCGATGATCGCGGTGCGCTCGGGAAAGCGGGCCGCCGCGATGGCCGGCAGCGTGCACAGATTCGTGCCGCCGCGATACACCTCGCGGATCAGTCGCACCGCAGCTGCCGGGGTCGGCACGCTCAACAGTCGCGACGACACCAACGCTCTGGCCGTCGTGGCGGCCACACCGTCACTCACCCCGCGTCCTCTCGGCGAAGAACCGGCGATGCCACAACCGGGCCGCCCACTCCGCCGGTCCGGCCAACAGCACCGAGGCCAGCTCGGCCGGAAACACCCAGGGCGGCTCGTTGCTGCGCGGGCGCTCGATGATCGCCTTGGCGATGGCGTCGGCGGCCTCATCGGGGGACAGACCGGGAAGGCGGCCCAGGATCGGCGTCGGTGCGATCATCCGGGTTCGGACCAGGGCGAAGTAGACCGACGTGACGTCCACACCGTCGGCGTGCAGTTCCGGTGCCACACTGCGCAGCCAGCGATCGAAAGCGCTTTTGGACGCCTGATAGGCGCCCCACTGCGGACCGGGCACCACCCGCACGCCGACGCTCGACACGTTCACGATGTGGCCGCCGCCGTTATCCCGCATCGCCGGAAGCAGGCCCAGTAGCAGCCAGATCGGCCCCAGGTAGTTGATGTCGATGGTGCGCTGGAAATCGTGGGGCCGGTCGTACTGGTGATGCAGCGAACGGCGCAGCGATTTGCCGGCATTGCTGACCACGATGTCGAGCGGGCCGTGGTTCTCGGTGATCTGCTTGGTCAGCACGTGGACGGCGGCCTCGTCGGTCAGATCCGTCGGGTAGGCGACGGCGTGCCCGCCACCGGCGTTGATCGCCGCGGCGAGGTCGTCGAGCCGCTCCGCCGATCGGGCGACCACCAGCACCGTCGCTCCGGCCGCGGCCAGCCTGCGGGCAGTCGCCTCCCCGATGCCGTACGACGCACCGGTGACCAGCACCGTCTTGCCCGAAACCGCGGCGCGCAGCTTGTCGGGATCCGCCGCCCGCGCCGGGTTGGCCAATCGGTCCGTCGCCGTCTTCAAGGCCTGGCCTATCAAGTTCACCTTCACACCGCATTCACCGAGATGGCGTGCCGAGTCCTGGTGCAGCGCTGCTTTCCCAACGCTTTGCGACTCGTAACCTACAGCTACCAGACCACTCGTACAGGCCGAACCAGTGGTCCCGGCTATACACCCATGAAACGGGCGCGGTGTTAGTTCACGACTCCCGACGCTCGGAGTCGGACGCGACTTCCTCGGCCGTGCCGGAGGTCTCGTCGCAGGGGTCCTCATGCCAATCGCCGAACGGGTCGGCGTAGCCCGCCCACTCCCGTGGTTGCGCCATTTCCGCGTCGGTGAGCAGCGCCCCGTACAGGGCGTCCAGAATGTCGGGAGGGTCCGCGCCGCAGGTCAACACCGTCATCGCCGTGTGCCGGTCGCCGAACCGGAACTCCCATTGCAGGTCGGCGAAGAGGCGCCGTTCGGCGTCGACATTGGCCGCCTCCCGCGCGGTCATGGCCGCCAGCCACTTCCCCGCGCTGGCGACCCGCAAACCGCCGCCGGCCGACTCCAGCCACATGACCTGGTCGGGCCGACTGGACAGCCACAGCCGCCCGCGGGTCCGCACCACGCCGGTCAGCAACAGATCCACCGCGGCATGCAAGCGCTCGGGGTGAAACGGGCGGCGCGCGTTGAATTCGACGATTCGCACCGTTCCGTCGGCGCCCAGCGGCGGCCGCCCGGCCAGCAGCCAACCGTGCGGATGATCACTGTGGCCACGTCGGGAATCGTCTTCCAGGTTCGCCAGCGCCGTCTCGACGCGCTCGATGCCCACGGTGATGCGCGCCCGCGGCGCGAGCCGGCGCAGCACTGCCAGGGTCACCGGCTCGGGGCGGTTCAGCACCAACAAGTCGGCGAACTCGGCCTGCCCGACGACGGCCTGGGCCATCGTGCGACCGTCGCGCAGCAAGGCGTCCCCGAGCGCGCGATGGAGCCAGGTGCGGGAGTCGATGCACGTCACCACCCCGGCGATCGCCACGTCCAGTGCGGCCGGGCCGTCGGCGTAGCCGGGGCCCATCCGCACCCGGACGTGATTGATCGCGACGCAGATGGGCTCGGGTTCCAGCCACTCGGACAACCGCACGACGATCCGGTCGACGCCGGTGTGGCGGGCCAGTTTGCGCAGCAGCATCAGCAGGTCGTTGCGGACGGTGCAGGACACACACCCGTGCGCCAGCTCCAATGCGTCCTCCGCAGTGGTTAATTCGCCCTTGCACAGCATGGCGGTCGTACGCCGCACCACGTGGCCGTCGAACCGATGCTCGACGACCACGGTTCCGGACCGGCGCAGGAAGGTACCCGTCACCGCGTCGGTGTCGCCCTGACCCGCTATCAGCACCACCGGCGTCCGCATCCCCACTCCTTATTGCAAATAGTTTTCAATAATGCCTCCGCCACGGTACAGTGCCGGGTGGGCCTTGTCGAAAATGATTTTCAATAAGCGCGACGGTGCCGAGCGTCGACTTGTTGGGTGGATTTGCGCGGTTTTGGCCCGACAACTCGACGCTCGACGGAGAAAGGAGAAGTTGTGCCCATGCACTGTCAGGTCACCGGCCGCACAGTGAGTTTCGGTAACTCGGTGTCACACTCGCATCGCCGAACCAAGCGCCGGTGGTCGCCCAACATCCAGACCAAGACGTATTACCTGCCGTCGGAGGGCCGGCGTGTCACGTTGCGGGTGAGCGCCAAGGGAATCAAGGTCGTCGACCGCGACGGCATCGAGGCCGTGGTGGCGCGACTTCGCCGAGAGGGTCAGCGGATCTGATGGCGCGCAACGAGATTCGCCCTATCGTCAAGCTGCGTTCGACGGCGGGCACCGGCTACACCTACATCACCCGCAAGAACCGGCGCAACGACCCCGACCGGCTCACACTACGGAAGTACGACCCGGTGGTCCGCCGCCACGTCGAGTTCCGGGAGGAACGCTGAATGGCCAAGAAATCCAAGATCATCAAGAACGACCAGCGTCGCGCGATCGTCGCCCGCTACGCCGAGCGTCGCGCCCTACTCAAGGAGATCATCCGCTCTCCGGCAAGCGATCCCGAGCAACGCCTGGCCGCACAGCGGGAGCTCGCCCGCCAGCCGCGCGACGCCAGCGCGGTGCGGGTCCGCAACCGTGACTCGGTCGACGGCCGTCCCCGTGGGCACCTGCGCAAGTTCGGGCTGTCTCGGGTGCGAATGCGCGAACTGGCACACGAAGGGCACCTGCCCGGCGTGCGCAAGGCGAGTTGGTAGATGGCCGGCAAATCGAAAAGCAAGACCCGGCCCACCCGCACTCAGCCTGCCGAGAAGAAGAGAAACCTGCTGAGCGCCCTTGGGCTCAAGTACGTTGACTACAAAGACATCACGACGTTGCGGATGTTTCTCTCCGAGCGCGGCCGAATCCGATCCCGCCGCGTGACCGGCCTGACGGTGCAACAGCAACGGCAGGTCGCTATCGCCATCAAGAACGCCCGCGAGATGGCGCTGCTGCCGTACCTCAACGGGCGCTAGTCGCGGATGAAACCCTTGTTACGCATCAGCACGTCCGCGAGGAATCCGTCGTGCGGGATCTCGGGCGTGCCGTAGAACGTCGGGTGGTTTCCGCGGTAGACGTTGCTGACGGTCGGGTCGCCGAGCACGCTGTCGATCAGATCATCGTCGCCGGTGATCACGTTTATTACCAACGAGTTTCGTAGCGGTGCCAGCCCGGCGTCGCGCGACCACGGCGACACCCACACACACGGGAACGGCAGTTCGATGTTGAGCTTGTCCACATCGGGCTCGGCCAACAGGTGCACGGCCGGGCGCAGCGCGGCGTAGCCGTCGCCCAATTCGGCAACGACCTGTTCGGCGCCCAGCAGCGCGGTGGTGCCCGCGGCCTTGATCGCCAGATAGTCCGCCAATGCTCGCGCCTTTTCCACGGGCTGGGTGGGCAGAATCGCCCTTTCGTCCTCGGTGGGTAGCGGTTCGATCGTCGCCAACTTCTCGGCGATTGCCGCGGCCAGCGGGGCCGGATCGCCCTCGTAGAGCACGGCGGTCGTGTTAACGCACGCCACACCACCGAGATTGGCGATCGAGTCGACGATCAGATCGAGGTAGTCACGCCAATCGCGGTCGGCGGTGACCAGGATCTTGGCACGGCCGGGCCCGTTCACCATCACCGTCGGATCGGCGGCGTATTTGTCGACGACGTCCTGGCCGCCGTACGCCATGGCGAGATCGGCGCAGCGGATGATCTCGTCGGCCCCGCCGTGATCGGTGGGCAGAAAGACAACGTCCTCGGGCCGAAATCCGGCCTGGCGCAAGGCGCTGACCAGACGATGCCCGGTGAAGGGTTCCCGCCGCGACGGGCGCACCGCGACCCGGTACCCCAGGGCGAGCGCTTGCGGCCACAGGCCGTGTACGCCCGGGCCGTTACCCGCGGCGTGCACCGCGAACACCTCACCGCGTCGCGTCCAGACCGCACTGCCGGCGCGGGTTCGTTCCTCACGCCAGTCGCGGGCCGCGCCGATCGGCTGGGCCGGGCGCACCGCATCGACTGCGTGGGCGACGGCGTCCGCCACGTTGCGGGCCCCGGTGCGGGTGACCACGATCGGCACTCCCGAAATCCGGCTGGCCAGTTCGACATACGCGTCGAAGCCGAGCCCGCCGATCTCCGCGTTCGCAAAGATGTCGGCCGCGGCGGCCAGCGCCTTTTCCCGCTCGGCGACCGGTAGCGGCGCGACCTTGCGCTGAGCGCCGATGGTGCGCGATACATACAGCGTCGGCACCAAACTCAACTCGGCGACCGGCACCCCGGCGGTGGTCGCGACGATTTCGCGGTTGCGGGTACGGTACTCGCCGCTGGGTCCCAGCGCATCGAGCAGCATCAAATCGGTTGCCAAACCCGATGTTTCGCCCGGCACGTCAGTACACGCCCTCGATGACGGCCTCGCCCTCGAAGGTGGCCACCGGCCGCACCGCGCTGACCGAATCGCTGAGTTGTCCCGCGGGCCCGGGCATCCGGATCGCCATGTCGCGTTCCAGGTTGTTCGGCAGGAACATGCCCTTGCTGATGTGGTTCATCACCACCTGGCCGAGCTGCCCGTAGGGCACTTGCTCTCCGGTGTCGGGATCGATCACCCAGAACACGACGTAGGGGGTGCGCGGGTCGAAAACGAATGCGTCGCCGTCGGTTCGGGTGACTGCCTGCGACAGGATCATGGTGCTGCCGAACGCCATCGTGATCGTCGTCTCGGGGAAGATGTCACGCAGCAGGTCCAGCGTGTCGGCGTCCACGTGCGCGCCGCTGAGTAACAGGTAGCGAATCTTGGCGTTCACCAAGTCCACCAGTTCGTCGTTGCGGGCGATCGCCTCCAGCATCGGCGGGGTGGCGTGCAGGTTCGCGACGTTCTGTGTCTGCAGCACGTGCGTCGCCTGCTCGAGGACGTGGTCGAGGTACGCCGACACTTCCGCGGCGGCATTGCGCGCGGCGATCTTCTTCACCCAGCGGGGGTCGAGGTCGATCGCGTGAAACGCCGCACCCAGCCGCTCGGAGACCCGCCGCGAAAAGTAGCTCACCCCGTGCGGGCCGCTCGGCATCAGGCACAGGAAGCCCTGGCCCCGAACAAATCCGCCGGTGGCGAAATCCTCGGTCTGCCATTCGGTGACTTGCGCGACCCAATCCGGAAGTTGCGCAGTGCGTTTCGGCGCCCCGGTGGTGCCACCGGATTCGAAAACCTGCGGCACCGGCGGGGGCGATCCGTATCCGCGCGGGATCAGATCTTCGACCGGCACGTTGCGCAGCTCGCTGAGCAGGTTCGGGAACAACCGCAAGTCGGTGAAGGTCTTGATATCGGTCAACGGGTCGAAGTCCAGCGTCTTGGCGGCGCGGAGCCAAAACGCGGAGCCGGTGTCCGCGCCGAAGTGCCAGGCGATCGCCGCACACAAGTAAGCCTCGGGGTCGTCGACCGGCGCCGATCTCGGGACGTCCAACAACGAAAAGTCGATATCGGCCATGTCATCGATCCTGTCGTATGCCGTTGTCGCCCGCCACGCAGGCTTCGGCCCCGCCGGGCATACAGCGACTGAACGTTAGTCCATGCCGCAGCGAATTCCGGGTTACCGCAAGGGTTTCACTTGCCCGCCGCTCCGCAGCCAGGCCGTGATGGCCTCGTTGAAGGCGGGGTAGATGTCCTGATACGTGCCGTCGCGTTCGGCGTAGCGAAAATTCTTGACCCGCTCCACCACGATCTCCTCGGCCTGCGGCTGCGCGTGCAACAGGGCCATCGTCTCGACGATGAAGTCGTCCAGCGGCATCGCCCGCGGATCGAATCCGCGCTCGCCCTGCAGCGCGGTTTGCACATGCGGCGGAATGATTTCGATGACCTGGACGGCGGACTCGCGAAGCTGAAAGCGCAGCGACTGGGTGTAGGAGTGCAGCGCCGCCTTGGAGGCGCAATAGGTCGGCGTGAGCGCACTGGGCATGAACGCCAGGCCCGACGTCACGTTGAGGATGGCGGCGCGCGGCTTTCGCAGCAGCGCCGGCAGCAGCGTCGAGATGAGCCGGATCGGACCCATCAGGTTGATCGCGATGCTCTGTTCCGCCGCGCCGGCGTTGCTGGCGGTGAGGTCCTCGACGCGCTGCGTCCCGGCGTTGTTGACCAGGACGTTGAAGTCCGGATAGCGGTCTGTCAGCTCGACGGCGAACCGCCTGACGTCGGCCGCGTCGGATTGATCCAGCGGCAGATAGCCGATGCCGGGGTTGGCCTCGACGACGGCCTGCAGCAGTTCGCGACGACGGCCCGCGATCACCACCTGGTTGCCGAGCCGGTGAAACGACTCCGCCAAACCACGGCCGATTCCGGTACCGCCGCCAGTGACCAGCACGGTATTACCCGTCATTTGCATTGCTTGTGCTCCTCACGCTCGGGGCTGACGTAGCGCAAAGCCCCAATCTACTGTGGGGTAGCCCACAGTTTCCGACCCCTACGCGGGCAGCGACTATGCATCGCAGACATGCATGTCATGCAACATATTCATTTCACAAATAGCACTGCCGGGCGCAGAGTCGAAAGAGACACAGCAATCCGACAGTGAGGAAAGCCGATGCGCTACATCGCCTTAGAGGAAGCGTTCTTCATCCCCGAGCTGGCCGAGCGCCAGCCCACCGCGGAGCATCAACATCTGCAGAAGCGCATGACGCCGCAGTACACCGAGCGCTGCGCGCTGCGGCTCCCCGACCTCGGCGAGCACCGGCTGGCGGAGATGGACGACGCCGGAATCGACATTCAGGTGCTCTCCCTGACGTCGCCCGGCCTGCAGGTCGACATCGACGCCGAACGAGCGCGCGACAATGCGCGCTTCGCCAACGACTACCTGGCGAAGGCCATCAGTGAAAACCCGGATCGATTCCGCGGCTTCGCTGCGTTGCCCTTGCAGGATCCCGCCGCCGCGGTGGCCGAACTGGAACGCGCCGTCACCCAGGACGGCTTCTGCGGCGCCCTGGTCAACGACTGCATCACCGGACCTGGCGGCCGCTACCTCGATGCGCCCGAATACGACGAGCTGTGGGCGGCGGTGGAATCCCTTGGCGTGCCGCTGTATTTGCACCCCGGCGCTCCCCCGGCCGATCGCTGGCAGGTCATCGAAGGGCGACCGGAGCTGTACGGCGCAACCTGGAGCTGGGCCGCGGAGGTCAGCGGACATGCGCTGCGGATCCTGTTCAGTGGCGTGTTCGACCGGCATCCCGGCGCGACGATGATCCTGGGTCACATGGGCGAGTTCCTGCCGTTCCAGCGCAGCCGAATCGACTCCCGCTTAGCGTCGACGTCTCATTCGGCGACCAGCACGCTGCGGCGCGCGCCGTCGGACTACCTCGGCACCAACATCGTCTTCACCAACAGTGGCGTGTTCTCCCCGGCGGTGATGCTGGGAGCGGTGCTGGAGGTCGGCGCGGACGCGCTGATGTTCTCCATCGACTACCCCTACGAGTCTTCCTACGACGCGGTCCGGGGATTCGAGCAGACGACGTTGTCCGCCACCGACCGCGAGAAGATCGCGCACGGCAATGCCGAACGGCTGCTGCGGATCGACTAGCGGTTGTGCAGCCGGCGCGGGTCAACACCCGCCCGGCGCCACGCCGTCACCGCCCACGGCGTGTACAGGAACCAGAGCGGGAACCGGTTCAGCACCGGGTTCAGCGCGCGCACGACGGCGGCAAAGCGCTGAAACCGCTTCTCCTTCTTGGTATCCCATTGCAGCTGGCATACGTCGCGCATCTGCGGCGGCATGGTGCCGACCAGGACGAGGCGGGTGTAGGCGTTCAGCGGCGCGGACAGCATCTTCCACACCGGCTTGGGCATCCAGCGCGGTCCCGGGATGCCTTTACGGATATAACCGGTGCCGTAGAGCACGGTCTTGTGCGGCACGAACCGCTCGAGCATGTCGTCCCAATAGCTGACGAAGTCGGCGTAGGTCTCTGGCTGACCGCGATCGCTGACGCCGTAGAGGCTGTACCAGAGCTTGCCTTCGGCGAAGATCTGTTCCTTCTCCGCATCAGACAGCCGGCGGATGAACATGTCGGTGTTGTAGATGACCTGGTCGACGAAAGTCGCGTGCGCCCAATAGAACAGCTCGGGATTCAGGGCGTGATATCGAGAGCCGTCGCTGATGGTGCCCTTGATCGGCTTGTGGAAGTCGCGGACCTTGCGACCCCACTCGTGCGGGTCGTCGGAGTAGACCGTCTTCATCAGCGGCGGCGCGGTTCGCTTGGCCCGGCCCAACGTGTCGCTGAAGATCACCGAGTGATCGAGCACGCCCTGGGCGAGCTGCTCGATGCAGTTCTCAACACCGGCGACGCGCTGGAACCCGAAGAACTGGGTGCGGTGATCGCCGTAGAACTTCCAGATCAGGGAATCGGGCCCCAGCCGCGGCGCGGTCTCGACAACTTCGTCGTCGACCGGCCCCTCAACCAAGACAGGGACCGCTTCCCGCACGCCGACATCGAAACCCGGACCGGCCAACTGGTCATTCTGGGCGGTCATGCCCACCTCCCCTGTGGCAACCGTCATGAATCACTGACACAAAAGTGTATCTTTGTTTCAAAGTTAGCATTCGCCCGACGAGATTGCCGTGGGGGTCGTGATCCATGCAGAGCCGCAGCCTCCAGAGCAATCTGGACGACATCGCCGATATCGACCGCACCATCCTGGACACCGCGCGAGCGGTCTTCGAGACCTACGGCGTGCGCCGCGCGAATATCGAGGACGTCGCCGCCCGGGCCGGGGTCAGCCGCAGCACCGTCTACCGGCGTTTCCCCACCAAAGACGACCTGGTCGAACAGGTGGTGCGCCGGGAGGGTGAGCTCTTCTTCGCGACCCTGGACCGCGCCACCGCCGGCTGCAATCCGGCCGAGGCCGTGATCGAGGCGTTCACGCTGGGGGTGCGGCTGGTCCAGGATTCGCCGCTGTACTCCCGCATCGTCGAGAGCGAACCCGAGCTGTTCGGCCTGTTCTCCCGGTCGCACGTCTTCCCGATCAGCCAGTTCGCCGACGGGATCGCCCACACTCTGCGCAGATGCGGGGCCGACATTCCCGAGTCCGACCTGGCCAACATCGCCGACGTGCTGCTGCGCGTGGCGCTGGGCATCATCGTCTTCCCCACCGACCGGCTCGACATCTCCGATCACGCCGCCGTCCGGGAGTACGCCGCCCGCTATCTGGTGCCCATGATCGGCGGCTTGTCATAGCCCTGCATTAGCCTGGTGACATGGCGCCGGTTCCGCGGACCCGGTACGCCAGTTGCGGCGAAATCGACATCGCCTATCAGGTCTTCGGCGATGGCCCGATCGACTTGCTGGTGCTGCCGGGCCCACTCATTCCGATCGACTGTGTCGACAGCGAGCCGTCGATGTACCGCTTTCATCGACGGCTGGCGTCCTTCAGCCGCGTGATCCGGTTCGACCAACGCGGGATCGGCATGTCGTCGCGCGTTCCGTCGCTGGACATGATCGGGCCGAGGTCCTGGGCGCAGGATGCGATCGCCGTGATGGACGCGGCCGGGTGCGAGCGGGCGACGGTGTTCGCTCCGGGTTTCACCTCGTTGGCCGGGCTGGTGCTGGCCGCCGAATTCCCCGACCGTATTTGCAACCTGGTGATCTTCAACGGCGCGGCGAGAACGCTGCGTGGTCCCGACTACCCGATCGGCAGCGACGAGGTCGACGCCGAACCGTACACGACGGTGGGGGTCGAACCCGACGCCGTCGAGCAGGGCTTCGACATGCTCGGCATCATCGCCCCCTCGGTCGCCAGTGACGACGCATTCCGCGCGTGGTGGGACCACGCCGGGAACCGGGCCGCCTCCCCGAGCATGGCGCGCGTGGTCATCGAGACCATCCGGCGCTCCGACGTGCGCGACATCCTGCCTCGCATCACCACGCCGACGTTGATCCTGCACCGCGACAATCCGGAGTTCAGCCCGATCGGCCACGCGCACTACATGGCCGAGCACATCGCCGGGTCGCGCTTCGTCGAGCTACCGGGCGAAGATTCCCTGTACTGGACCGGCAACACCGCGCCGATGCTCGACGAGATCGAGGAGTTCATCACCGGTGTGCGCGGCGGCTCGGACACCGAGCGGCTGCTGACCACGATCGTGTTCACCGACATCGTCAGCTCGACCGAGCGCGCCGCCCTGCTCGGCGACGACCGGTGGCGCGATCTGCTGGACAACCACGACACGATCGTGCGCCACGAACTGCAGCGCTTCTCCGGCCGCGAAGTCAACACCGCCGGAGACGGATTCGTCGCGACGTTCAGCAGCCCCAGCGCGGCCATCGCCTGCGCCGACGCCATCGTCGACGCGGTCCGCGTGCTCGGCATCGAGGTGCGGGTGGGCATTCACGCCGGTGAGGTCGAAATGCGGGGCGCCGATATCGCCGGCATGGCCGTACACATCGCGGCCCGGGTGGCCGCCCTCGCGGGACCCAGCGAGGTGTTGGTCTCCTCGACGCTGCGCGACATCGTCACCGGGTCGCGGCACCGGTTCGCCGAACGCGGCGAGAGCGCGCTGAAGGGCGTGCCGGGCGAGTGGCGGTTGTACGCCTTGGTGAGCGAGCACGCGGTCGTCAAGCGTTAACGAAAGCCACACGCTCGGCGGGTCGAGGCATCCGGCGGCCGCGCGTAGGCTGCGTTGGGGACTGTCAGCGTCGCAGCTCCCGGATTTCGGCGTACAGCTTGGCATTTGATCGAAGGAGTACGCATGACCGACGTTCACGTCTCGCTTTCTCCCGCGCTGCGCCGGGCGCTGGATCTGCTCACCGATCCTCCGGCGGAGCCGGACGCCGGCAACGGTTATCTCGATCTGCTCGGCGCCGAATCGGAGGACGTCCCGAAGAACACCGGCCCGATCCAGGCGGCGTGGGCATCGCCCATCGGCTCAATGCTTTACGACAACGCCCAGGTGATCTCGCGACGGCTGATCGCCGCGCTGCAGCACCCGGCCGAGTGGCTGGACATCCCGCCGGGCGGAACCGCGCTGGATGTCGGTTCTGGTCCCGGCACCGTCACCGCCTCGCTGGCACGCGCCGCGGGCAAGGACGGACTCGCGCTGGGCGTCGACATTTCCGAGGCGATGCTGGCCCGCGCGGTGCGCAACGAGGCGGGCCCGCACGTCGGCTTCATACGCGCTGACGCACAACGACTTCCGCTGCGCAACGACACGGTCGACGCGGTGGTCTCGATGGCGGTGCTGCAATTGGTTCCGGATCCGGCCGCCGCACTGGCCGAGATGGCGCGGGTGCTGCGATCGGGCGGACGACTGGCCGTGATGGTCCCGACCGCGGGGCGTGCCGCCTGGGCTTGGCAGCTGCTGCCCAACATCGGGGCGCACGTGTTCGGCGAGGACGAAATCGGCGACATCCTGGAAGACAACGGGTTCGTCAGCGTCCGGGTCAAAAACATCGGCACGTTCCAGTGGGTGCGCGCCAAAAAGGGCTGAGCGTCAGTCGTGTTTGAACGCCGGGTGCCCGCGCACCAGTAACGGCAACAACGACTCGGGCGGTGCGATCCGGAAGAACGACGACGCGATCCGGTTGACCCAGCCGGGGACGACGACGGCCTTGCCGGCGGCCAGTCCGTCGACTCCGGCCTGCGCGACCTTGTCGGCGGGAATCCACATGATCCGCGGCAGGGCGGCTTCGGCCTCCGCCTTGTCGAAGCCCGCCGCTTCGCCGAATCCGGTGTCCACCGGCCCCGGACACAGCGCGGTCGCGGTCACGCCGGTGCCGCGCAGTTCGCCGCGCAGGCTGTGGGTGTAGGACAACACGAACGCCTTGGCGGCGCCGTATGCCGCCTGGCCCGGCAGCGGGCCGAATGCGGCCACCGACGCGACGTTCAGCACGGCGCCGCGACCGCGCTCGACCATGCCGGGCAGGAACCTGCTGCACAGGTCGACCACGGCGGCCACGTCGACCTCGACGAGGTTAACTTCTTTCTCAGGAACAGATTTCGCGACGAGCCCGAGCGTCGAAAGCCCGGCGTTGTTGATCAGAATCTCCGGAGTCAGGCCGAGGGCGCCGATGCGGTCGGGCAGACTCGCCCGTGCCGACCGATCGGACAGGTCGGCGGGCAGCGGGTGCGCGGCGGGACCCAGGCGCTGGGCGAGCTCGTCGAGACGGTCGGCGCTGCGGGCCACCAGCACGACCTGATAGCCGCGGCGCGACAGAATCCCGGCGAACTGTTCGCCGATGCCCGAAGATGCGCCGGTGATCATCGCGGCGCGGTCGTTTCCCGGTGGCGGAAGTGGCATGCCGACTCCTACTCGAAGCGCTGGGCGAGCATCGCGAGCTTGTCCATCGACTCGCGCAGCATCTCGGACGTCGTCGAACGCGCCTTCACCAGCCGGGTGGCGTCGGTCAGCGCGGTGAAGTCGTAGGTGTGGGTGACGTTGGTCAGGGTGGAGTTGACCTCGCTGAGCTCCCAGCGCCACAGGTGGCCGGGCGGCTTCTTGCCGGGTTCGGCTGGCAGCCAAGCGATCTTGACGCCCTCGATGAATTCCACGACATGGTTTTCCCGCACGGCACCGTTGGTCAGCGTCGTCTTGAACACGTCACCGACCGCGCGGACGCGCTGCCCGGGCGCCGACGAGGCCAGGTTGTTGTTGCCGTCCCAGCTGGGCTGGCTGGAGGGCTCGGCGATCAGTTCGAAGATTCGCTCGGCGCTGGCCGAGAAGAAGCGCGTAGCGCTGACAATGCCTTCGGGATCCGTATCGGCCATGGGCCAATCCAAACATGTCGCACACAGCGATGGGGGCCGGCATCGTGCCGACCCCCATGGCTGGTCTGGATCAGTGGGCGCCGACCAACTCGGCCGGGGCTGACAGCGCCGCCTTGGCCTGGCGGCTGTGCTCGTCGGCCAGCACCTCGACCGCGCCGTCGCGGATGCCGTCGACGATTTGCCGTGCGACATCGCGCGGGTCGTTCTTCGGCACGTCGAATGCGGTGGTCATGTCGGTCTCGGTGTAGCTCAGGTGAACCGAGGTGACCAGGGTGCCCTGCTTCTCCAGCTCGATGCGCAGCGAGTTGGTCAGCGACCAGATGGCGGCCTTGGAGTCGCCGTAGCCGCCGAAGCCGCCCACCCACGACAAGACGGAGCTGATGTCGACCAGGGCGCCGCCGCCGTTTTCGGCCAGGATCGGCGCGAACGCCTGAGCCACTCGAAGGGCGCCGAAGTAGTTGGTCTCGAACACCTCGCGCACTTCGTCAATGTCACTGGCCAGGAGCTGAGCCGCGCCGAGAACGCCGGCATTGTTGACCACGATGTCGGCGTCGGCAGCCGCAATAGCCAGCGCCGCAACCGAATCCGCCTTGGTGACGTCCAGCGCGATGCTCACGACGCGAGGGTCGTCGCTGGGTCGGGGCGTGCGCGCCGTCGCGTAGACCTTGGCCGCGCCCCTGCTCAGGAACTCGTCCACGATGGCCTTGCCGAGTCCGCGCTGTCCGCCGGTGACTACGACCGTCGCTCCCTTGATGTTGACCATGATCCGAACTCCTTGACTTAGGTGAAGTAGCTTTGCTTCTGTCAAATTAATTGCCGGACGTGACATAGTCAAGTAGAATTTGGATATGTCTACATGGCCTGCGTCACACCGCTTCGAACTCGCGACGGCGCCCGGCGGTCTTGGGTTTGTCCACGATTTCCTGCACACGGTCCACGAGCCCGACCTGCTCGCCGACCCGACGCTCGCCCGGAGCTGGCTGGCCGGCGCGGTGCGGACCTGGGCGGAGCTGCGCGGCGTTGCCGCCGAACCGCCCGCGGTGACGGACGCGGACCTACCGAAGCTGCGCGCCCTGCGCGACTCGATCGCCCGACTGGTCCGTGGAGAAACCGACGCCGGCACGGCCACGATTCCCGCGTCGTTCGCGGTCTCCGAGACCGGCGAGGTCCGGCTGGAGCCCGCCGGCAGCGGCTGGCGCTGGCTGGGCTCGGCGCTCTGGGGCGAGATCCTGCTGAGCCAGCAGGCCGGCACCTGGCGAAGGCTGAAGCAATGCCATAACCACCCGTGCGAGTCGACCTTTTACGACCGCTCGAAGAACAACAGCGGCGTCTGGTGCAACGTCAAGACGTGCGGCAATGTCGCCAATCTGCGGGCCTCGCGGGCGCGGCGGCGCGAACGTGAACGCGTCGCGCAGCACGCCCCGCTCAGCCCAGCGCCGGCAGCAGGTGCAGCAGCACCTGAGCCGAACTGATCGCGACCTCCTCGACGAAGAGGTTGAAATCGACCCCAGAGTCGGTGCCGGCCAGGTCGGATAGCGCCCGGATCACCAGCCAGGGAATGCCGAATGCCTCGCAGACCTGGGCCAGCGCCCCGCCCTCCATTTCGACGGCGAGGCCACCGAAGTCGTCGTGCAACCGGGTGCGGGTGGACTCGGAGTGCACGTACTGATCGCCGGTCAAGACGGTGCCGTAGGCGATCCGCGGCGGCCTGCCCGTACCGCCCGCCGCGGGCGGCAGCGCCGGCAGGGCGAATCCGTCGAGGCGGCGCTTGACGCGATCGAGCAGTGCGGCTTCGACGGGGTAGCCGAAGCGTTCGGTCGGGTTGATGAACGGGACGTGTCCCGGCTGATAGGGCGCCAACCGCTCGTCCTCGATGACCCCGAAGTCGTGCTGGACCACGCGGTCGGCGATTACGATGTCGCCGATCTGCAGCCGTGGATCCAGTCCGCCCGCCACCCCAGTGAAAACGATTGTGTGGCAATCGAATCGGTCGGCCAATAGCGTGGCCACCAACCCCGTGTTGACCTTGCCCATGCCGGCCGCGGCCAGCACCACCCGGTGTGCGTCGAGTTCTCCGCTATCGAAGGTGGTGTGCGCAATCTGTTCGCGCTCGGCTCCCGACAAGACGCTGCGCAGATACGCCCACTCTTGCGGGATTGCACAAATGACGCCGATCGTCACCGCGATTCGCTCGCGCGCAACTTGGACTCCAATCGCCGACGCTGGCACCGCCGGCGATTGTATCGACGGTCAGTCGATCAGCAGCGCTCCGCGCCCCGGCGCATGACGCGTGCGTCGTCTGCCTGGCCGCGTGACTTGCTCTTGCGCACAAGGTTCAGCGCGTCACAGGCGCGCGCTTTGATCGGGGCCACTACGTCGATGTTGGTAGCGCTCTGGCTGATCAAGGTCTGCAGTGTTGTCACAGTCTCGACCCCTCCTCCGTCGGCCTCGTCAGCCGACTCCTCAATTCCACCGCGGCTGTTTTACAAGTGTGCAGCAGGCGGGTAAACGCAGTGCTAATGCGCTTTGTGTCGTGGCGCACATTCCGAGGCGTTCCGATCCGCTCGTCACGCTCCGCGGACCGCCCTGACCAGCACCAATCCGGTCGGCGCCGCAAAAGTCGGGTTGCCTGTCGCACCCACGGCATCGTGCTGCCCGGCGACACGCGGTTAGATTCACGCTGGCGAAAATGATGCTGCCACAAGGGAAATCCCCTAAGCCCAACGCTGGGCAGATCCAGTCTGCCACATCCGCCGGCAGTACGTCGGCAGGCGGAATGTTAGGTTGCCTATATGTCTGACGAAATGCTCTGCATCGACCACCGCCGGCTCGAATCGGTCTACGGTCCGCTGGCCGAGTCGATCCGCCGACTCGTCGACCTCAGCATCCGCAGCGAAGCCGACCCCGCGACAGTGGCGGCGGCAAAGGCCAAAATCGACAGTGCCGCAGATGAATTGAGCGTCTCGGTGCGGCCGGGACCGTTTGGCGTGCAGGTGACTCCGGACGGCCGGACCATCGCCTGGGGCAACGCGGTGATCGGTCTGCGCAACCCGATCGCCCCACCGCTGGTGATCCATCACGAAGCGGACGGATTGGTGTGGTCGGAGTTCACTCTCGGCGCGGCGTACGAAGGCCCGCAGGGGCATGCGCACGGCGGGGTGTCCGCCCTGATCCTCGACCACGTGTTGGGCGCGACGGCTCACCAGCTGGATCGGCCGGTCTATACCGGCACCCTGACCGTGCGTTACCGGCGCCGTACGGAGCTGGGCCGTCCACTGCGGGCCGAAGCGCATATCGAGCGCACCGAGGGCGTCAAGACGTTCTCCGTAGGCCACATCGCCGACGGGGACGGCGTCACCGTGGAGGCCGAAGGCATTTTCATCAGCCCAAAGACGTGAACGTCATGTCGTCATAGATGTGGTGGCACCGACTAGGCGAAGAACACTTCAAGAATTGGGCCACGAGAATTTCGGCGTCGCTGGGCGTGACGACGAAGGTGCGCCCGGCACGACGTCAATCAGGGTGTGACGCCGCTCTCGCCGCCCGGGCCGATAAACGTGCATCAGGTGACGCGACGCGCACAGTCCCGGCGTGAATGAACCACGCGTGCAGTTCGCGTGTTGTGGTGTCTGGAAAGCACTTCGCATCCACACAGGGAGTTGCCATGCACGTTGAAGTGATCCCCACCGAGGATCTCGGGGACCGTAGCTACCTGGTCCACGATGGCTCCCACGCGGTGGTAGTCGACCCGCAACGTGACATCGACCGGGTGGAGAAGGTGCTCGCCGACCTCGGGGTGCGCTGCGCGATGGTCGTCGAGACCCACATCCACAACGACTACGTGACCGGCGGGTACGACCTGTCGGAGCGCAACGAGTGCCCCTACGTGGTGAACGCTGCAGATGAGGTGTCGTTCGCCCGCCTCGCCGTCAGCGACGGCGACGAACTTACCGCCGGCACCATGACCATCCGTGTAGTCGCCACACCGGGCCACACCGACACACACCTGTCCTACGTGATCTCCGAGGGCGAACAGACTCCCGCAGTCTTCACCGGCGGCTCACTACTGTACGGCAGTGTCGGGCGGACCGACCTCGTCGGCGTTGACCGCACCGAGGAACTTGCTCGCGCGCAATATCATTCGGCACGGCGTCTTGCCGCCGAACTGCCCGACGACACCCCCGTCTATCCCACCCACGGGTTCGGCAGCTTCTGCTCCTCTGGACCGGCCGCCCGCGGCGATGGCGGCACCATCGGCGAGGAGAAGCGCCGCAATGACGCGCTCATCACCGAGGACGAGGACGCCTTCGTCGACAACCTGATCGCGAACCTGACCGCTTACCCCGCGTATTACGCCTACATGGGCGGCCTCAACCGGGGTGGCCCCGGCGCGCCGGACTTGTCTCCCCCGACGCGGCTGCGGGCCGAGGAACTCCGCCGTCGTATCGACGCCGGCGAGTGGGTCGTCGACCTGCGCGACCGCACCGCCTACGCCTCCTCCCACGTCCACGGCAGCGTGGGAATTGCTCTCGGACAACAATTCTCGACCTACGTCGGGTGGCTGATGCCCTGGGGGACCCCGCTGACATTGATCGGCCAGTCCGCCAAACAGGTGGCCGACGCCCAGCGAATGCTGATCCGGATCGGCATCGACGAAATCCAGGGCAGCGCCACAGGATCCAGCCGGGAGCTGAGCGCGGGCGCACCCACCTCGTCCTACCCCCGGCACACGTTCGCCGAACTTCCGGAGGTCCTCGTCGACGCCGAAGCCGCCACCGACAACGATGCCGTGCTACTCGACGTCCGCCGCGACGACGAATACGCAAGGGGCTTCATCCCCGGCGCAGCACACGTTCCCATGCATCAGCTACTCGACAAGCTCGACACGTTGCCTCCCGGGCAGCTGTGGGTGCACTGCGCCAGCGGCTACCGCGCCTCGATCGCGGCAAGCTTGCTCGACCGCGCCGGACGCGACGTCGTGTTTATCGATGATTCCTTCGATCGCGCCGTCGAGGCAGGCCTGACCAATCAGCGGTAGTTCGTCCCCACAGCGCTTTTCGGTTTTGAGAGGCTTTTCATGACCAATACCATCAGCCACCAGGTCACCGTGATCGGTGGTGGCAATGCCGGCATTTCACTAGCCGCGCGACTGCGTCGGGCCGGCCTGACCGACATCGGGATCATCGAGCCCGCCAAGACCCACTACTACCAACCTCTCTGGACACTCGTCGGCGGTGGATGCGCCCCCGCCGCGGAGAGCAAGCGCAGCGAGGCATCGGTCATGCCGCAGGGAGTCGGATGGATCAAGGATCGCGCCGAGCAGATCGACCCCGACGCTCAAACGGTCACGTCCGAATCCGGCACCCGTGTGCATTACGACCACTTGGTGGTTTGCCCCGGTATTCAACTCGATTGGTCGGCGATCCCCGGGATGGCCGAATCCCTTGACACACCGGCGGCGTCGAGCAATTACCGTTACGACCTCGCACCCAAGACGTGGGAGCTGATCAAGAAGATGCGGTCGGGCACGGCGATCTTCACGATGCCCTCCGGCCCGATCAAGTGTGCCGGCGCGCCGCAGAAGATCGCCTACTTGGCCGCCAACTACTGGCGCCAGCAGGGTGTCCTCGACGCCATCCGCGTCATCCTGGTCTTGCCCACTCCAGAAATGTTCGCGGTGAAGGTGTTCGCCGACGAACTCGAACGCGTCGCCGCCCACTACGGCATCGAGGTCCGCAAGAACAGCGAGGTCACTGCCGTCAACCCGGACACACAAACCGTGACCATCACCGACAACTCCCCGGGCACCACCCAGGAAATCGGCTACGACCTACTGCATGTGGTGCCGCGCCAGTCCGCACCGGACTGGATCAAGGCCAGCCCAATCGCCGACCCGAACAACCCCGGTGGCTACGTCCAGATCGACAAGAACACCATGCGGCACACCCGATTCGACAACATCTTCGCCCTCGGGGACGCCGGCTCCTCACCCAACTCCAAGACCGGCGCCGCCATCCGCAAGCAAGTCCCCGTGGTCACGGCGAATCTCCAGGCCAGCCTCGCCGGAAGACCACTACCGGCCAGCTACGGCGGCTACGCATCCTGCCCGCTGACCACAGCCCGAAACAAGATGCTGCTCGCCGAATTCGACTACTCCATGAAACCCGCGCCGTCGATACCGTTCATCGACACCACCCACGAACGACGTGACATGTGGTACCTCAAGCGTCGCGGCCTACCCGCGATGTACTGGAACCTGATCCTCACCGGCCGGGCATAGCGGCCCGCTCGACGTCGAGCAGCTGCTCGCCGCGTCGCTCCTCGTCGTAGGCTTTGCGGCCGCCGCGTGCCCCGAAAAGTCGTTTGGAGACCACCAGGTAGATCACCGCGAGGATGTTGATGCTGAAGGTGACCAGGCGCGTCATCGTGATGCCCTTGGCCAGGTCATGGATCTCCAGCGGCAGGAACACCGCGGTGGCGATCACCGCGAAGTACTCGCCCCAGCGTTTGAGCAGCCACAGGCCGACGGCCTCGAGCACCTCGATGAGTGCGTAGGCGGTCAGCATCAGGGTCAGCAGCGTCAGCGTGGAAGGCTTGGCGGCCAGCGCCTTTTCGAGCTCGTGCACGATCGTCATCTGGTCCACCTTGAACCCGGCGGCGCGAAAGATCGGCAGATCGCGATCGAGGGTGGCCTGGATGGATCCCCGCGCGCCGCGAAAGGTCCACACCGCGTACGCCGCCAGCGCGATCACCACCGCCCGGAACACGCGTTCGACCGCGAGCGCACGAATGATAATCGCTTGCCGTAAAGCCTTGCCGCGCATAATCATCGGGGCGTCTTCGGCGTGGCCGCGGCCGTGTGGTTCACCGATGACGAATTCCCCGCAGCGCAAGCAGCGCCACACTTCGCCGAGTCCGGTGCTGCCACTGAGCCGCTCGGCGAGTCCCTGCTCTTCCGGCGCATACGTGACGTGACCCGCTAGCGCGCAGGTGACGAGCTCCCACCGGTTGATGCCGCGATCTTTACGCATGGCCGATCATTCAACGCGGGCAGCAAACGATGCAAGAGGGCGCGCGGGTTTCAGAACCGCGGCCGGCCGCGTGGGCGCCGCGGTCGCGGGCTCACCGCGCCCAGTAGTCCGGTGAGCTCGGCGACGGCGATCTCGTCGATTCGGTCGACGGCGGTGACGATCTCGGCGCGCAGCGCGTCGTCGCAGAACGGTTCGGCGAGCCAGCCGAACTTGTCCACGACCCGGTCCCACGTCATCGGCCGGGTGGGCGATCCCTCGTAATCGCTTTCCTCGCGGCTGAATTCCCGCCCGTCGTGGGTGCACATGTGCACCCGCGTCGCGGTGCGTTGCGGATAGTCGGCGGTCAGGTCGGCCGCGGCGACGACCTCGACCCGCGCCAGCAACTCCTGCACGTCGTCGCGCAGCACCCGTTCGTTCTCCAGCTGTTCGGGACCGACGCCACCGTCGAGCAGCGCGACGGCGCTGAGGTATTTGAGGTTGTAGTCGGCCTGTTCCTTGGTCCGCGGATGATCCTTGTCTCCGTAGGCTCCCCCACCGGCGATGTCGTAGGCGGTCTGAAAGACCTCGATCCGCACCTGCGCGACGTCGTCGCCGCGCAGATCGTTGTCGGTCCGAATCGCCAACAGCGCGTCGATGATGGCCTGTCCGTGGATCAGTGCGCAGTACTGCTTGAGATAGGTCTGCTCGACCGATCGGAGTTCGCGGTCGGCGGTGTCGAAATCGATTGGCTGGTCAAAGAGTTGGACCAGTCCGTTGGGGCCTTCGAACAACGATCTGGGAGCGGTGATGCCACGGCCGGCCAATATCGTCGTGTACACCGCGCGCATGCCGGTGATGGCCGGCGAGATGCCCTTCCAGTTCGACACCGGCTCGGTGTGGACCGCGGCGAGAGAGACGTTGTCGGCCGCGGCCGCCGCGATCGCGTGCGCGGTGCGCTCGGCGTCCAGCCCGAGCAACTTCGCCGATCCGGCCGCGACCGACATCGCCAGCTGCAGCGCATGGTTGAGACCGCGCGCCATCACCGGAACCTGTGCGCTGAACCGACATTGGACTTCGTAGGCGACCGCGAGAGCCAGCAGGAAATCGGCTCCGGTGGCGTCGACGTGCTCGGCCACCGCCAGGACGGCACCGAAGTTGTCGGCCGGGTGGCATAGGCCGCCCACGGTCAGATAGGTGTCGAGCAAGTCGGGATAGCGCACCAGCACCGCGTTGAAGAACGCCGTCTGGTCCACCGAGGCCCGGCCACCACCGACGAGCGTCGCCGAGGCGCGGCCGCTGAACTCCGTGGTGTGCTCCCGGATCGTGGCGATGAGTTCGCCGTCGAGCGAGCCGACGGCGCAGGCGACGCTGTCGAGCACGTTGCGTTTGAGCAATGCCCGTGGGTGCTCGCTCAGATCCGACGGCTGGGCACCGACGACGAACTCGGCAAGATCGTCCACAACATAGTGATGCGCCATCGCTTTTCGCCTCCCCGCCGCCTACCAGCTTAGGCCCGACGGCGGGCGCCGCTGCGCTCCTCGAGGTCCACTACCGGCGGATGCTGCTGGGCTTCGCTGATCGCCGTGGTTTCCGCGGTGAGCTTGTTACCGATGACCTGGATCTGCCGCGCGCTCAGCGGCGACAACGGATGCACGCCAACCATCAGGGCGACGTGGCCGCGGTGATCGAAAACCGGCGCCGCGATGGTCGCGACGGGTTGTTTGCGGCGACCGGGGTTGTCATCGGACAGAAAGCCGATGGTGGTGAACTCGACCAGCAGCTGGTCGAGAATGTGGCGCACCGGGGTCGGCATCTCGTTGCTGTCCAGCGTGCCGACCACCTGGACGGCCTGGGCCAGCGCGGGCGTGGTCCAGTCGACGTCGAACCCACGCTCGCGGGTGCGCGCCAGGACGTGTTCCAGGCGCTGGATCCGATCGGCATTGCTACCCGTGCCGCGACGTATCCACGCGCGCTGCTCGTCGGCGGTGTCCCAGGCCGCGAAGGCGACGCCGAACGGCGGGGTATACGGGATGCGATCGCCGGGTATCCCCGCGGGCTGGGTGGCGGGATCGCCCTCAAAAGCGGTGACTACCAACGAATCGCCGAACCGCTCGACCACCGAGCCGGCGTAGCCGACCTCGCGGGACAGTCGCACCGCAGCGGACCGCGCGGAGTGCGCCAGCGGCCGGGCCGTGTCCATCCGCGCCGCCACCACGGCGAGCGCCGGTCCCAGCGAGAAGGTCTTCGCGACGGGGTCGCGGCTCGCCCAGCCACGATCGCACAGCGTCTTGAGGATCGCGTGCACCGTCCCCTGCGTCAGGTCGAGCTCGCGCACGATGTCGGAGAAGCGCATTCGCGTGTTTCCGGACCGCGCCAGCAACTCGACAACGTCGAGTACCCGCGCGGTCGGCGCCGACGTGGATCCGCGAATGGCTTGACTCCTTTGAGACCGGGTTCCTACAGTTATAGCGAACATTCGACAGAATTACTCGATTATTCGAGAAATTGAGGCAGACGCTTTGCGTGCTGTGGTTTTGCGAGACGGTCGGCTAACGGTCCGGGAGACGGCCGACCCCGAGCCCGGGACGGGTGAGCTGCTGCTGCGTACGCTGAGCACCGCGATCTGCGCCTCGGATGTGCACTTCATGGACCACCCCGAACTCGCCGTCGACGATCCGACCGGACGTTCGTTGTACGACACGGATCGCGACATCGTGCTCGGCCACGAATTCGTCGGCGAGGTCATCGGACACGGACCCGGCTGCTCGGACCAGTTCGCCGTCGGCACCCGGGTGACGTCGATACCGATACGCCTGATCGACGGCGGGGCCGGCGGAGTGCGGATCATCGGTCAGCACCCCGAAGCGCCCGGGGAGTTTCGTTGAGCTGCTGGTGATTTCGGAGGCGGCCGCCAAGGCGGTCGCCGGTGACATCGCCAGCGACGCCATCGCGTTGGTCGATGCCTTCGCGGTCGGCGAGTTCTACGTGCGGTCGGCCGATGTCCAACCGGGCGAGATCGCCATCGTGATCGGCGCGGGGGCGGTCGGGCTCTCGGCCGTCGCCGCCCTGGCGTCGCGCGGCGTCGAACCGATCATCGTGGCGGATTACAAGGCCGATCGGCGCGACCTGGCCCGCGACCGCTTCGGCGCGCACATCGTCGTCGACCCGAGAGAGAAATCGCCGTTCGACGCATTCCGCGACGTTCGGGCCGAACGCGGATTGCCCGGCCCCGCCGTGGTATTCGAATGCGTCGGCGCCCCCGGTCTGATCCAGAACATCGTCGAATCCGCCGAAATGCTGACCCGCATCTACTGCGCGGGCGGCTGGTACACCGGCGACTCCCTGGACATCACCACCGCGACCCGCCAGGGCGTCACAATCCAATTCGGCGGCGGACCGCACCCCCAGGACTGGTACGGAACGCTCGACGCCATCGCCTCGGGGCAACTGGATCCGCTCCCCAGCGTCGGGAAGGTCATCGGCCTCGACGAGGTGCCGGACGCACTCGAACTCGCCCGCCGATCCGACGGGCCGCCGCGCATCGTGGTCCACCCGAACGGAGACCTGAATTGAGGCAGGCATGACCGAACGAGACGACCGTCAGGACATCTCCGATCTGCTGGTGCGCTACGCCACCGGGATCGACAGTCGCGACTGGCCCCTGTTCCGCACCGTGTTCACCGACGATTGCGAACTCGACTACGGCGAGATCGGCACCTGGCACGGCGTCGACGAGGTCACCGACTTCATGGACAAGACGCACGCCATGGCGGGTCACACCCTGCACCGGTTGTCCAACCAGGCGATCACACTCGACGGCGACAAGGCGACGGCGCGAACCTACATCGACGCGGTAATCATGTTCGGCGACAACCAATCCGGCGTCAACGCCTGGGGCTTCTACGACGACGTGATCGTTCGGGCCGCCGACGGCTGGCGCATTGCGCGACGCCAGTTCACCCAGGTCCGCATCACGACGTTCGGCCAGTAAGGGAGCGACGCATGACATTCGCCACCAAGTACGGGCCGTGGGCGCTGGTCGCCGGCGCGTCCGACGGCGTGGGTGCGGCGTTCGCCGCGGGTCTCGCCGAGCGCGGCGTCAACGTCGTGCTGCTGGCTCGTCGGCAGGCGGTGCTCGATCAGGTTGCCGCCGAGATCGAATCCCGAACCAGTGTCCAAACCCGAACTCTCGCTGTCGATCTCGCCGCGCCGGACGCGGCCACCAAGGTCGCCGAAGCAACCGGCGATCTGGAGATCGGGTTCCTGGTGTACTGCGCCGGCGCTGATCCGAATTACGAACCCTTCCTTGACAATCCGGTCGGGGCCGCCGAGGCGATGGTGCAACGCAACTGCATGGTGCCGATGCAGCTGTGTCATCATTTCGCTCCGGCGATGGTGCAGCGGGGCGGTGGCGGCATCGTCATCTTCTCCTCGGGCGCCGCGCTGGCGGGCGCACCCAACATGGTTGCCTACGGCGCCACGAAGGCGTTCGACATGGTCTTCGCCGAGGCGCTCTGGGCCGAACTGCACGACCAGGGCGTCGACGTCCTGGGCCTCATGCTGGGCAAGACCAACACACCCGCACTGCGGGAACTCGAATACAGCCGTGGCCTGATCAGTTCGCCCGACGAAGTCCCGGCGGGCGCAGTCTCAGCGGACGAGGTCATTGCCGAGGCGTTCGAGAATCTGACCAATGGGCCGACCTGGATGGCCGGCGACATGATGCGCGCCGGCGCGCAGATGATCGCTTCGCTGACGCGAAAGCAGGCGGTCGAACTGTTCACCCAAGCCGCGGCCGCGGCCATGGGGCCCGATAACTGACGGCTGGGCGCCGGGCGCAGCCCCGAGCTCCAGCAATGCGTCGTAGTGGGTGTTGACATGCCTCGATTGCGCCGCCGACTCGCCCAATGGTTAGCCGAACCTATCCCAACGCCGGCGGAGTCCCCGCAAGACCCCTAGATCGGTTTGCCACAATCTGAAGTTAGTTGGCCCTAACTTTTGAGATTGGGTGCTCTGGCCAGCAAATATAGGCTAGCGAACGGCCTTGCTTGGCATAGTCATAACGTTGCTGGACGTGGGTAAATCGGGGTACCTTTGGCGGGCAGGTCAAGCCACGGCCGCGAGCCACGTAGCCATTCATGATCGGCACCGGAGAGTGAAGGATGACGATGCTCGCCACTGATAGGGCCATCGCCTCGGTTCCGACGGCGACGCGCTCGCCGCGGCGCACACTCTTCCGTTCGGCACTGATCACCGCGACGTTCATCGCCCCCGCGGTCGTGGTCCGCGTCATCGGCCTGCATCCAGACCCTGTTGTCGCCCTGCTGATCTTCGGCGCCGCGGTGGTGTCGTCCAGCTTCCTGCTGGCGTGGGCCGCCGAGGCGGCGCAGATCGACGTCTCCGGCGGGCTGGCGATCGCGGTGCTCGCCCTGGTCGCGGTGCTGCCCGAATACGCCGTGGACCTGTATTACGCGTTCGTCTCGGGCCACAACGCGGAGTACACGCAGTACGCGGCGGCCAACATGACCGGATCCAACCGGCTGCTGATGGGCCTGGGCTGGCCGGTCGTGGTGCTGATCAGCGTCGTGGCCGCGCGGCGGGCCGGCGCCGGTAAGACCACCGGACTGACGCTGGAGCCCGCCAATCGCGTCGAGCTCGGCTTCCTGCTGATCGCCGGCATCGTCGCGTTCGCGATACCGGGCGGCGGCGAAATCCACCTCGGCCTGGGGTTGG